>WOVY01013875.1:0-10000 GCA_013436015.1 Rhipicephalus annulatus | reverse complement strand
CGCCATGGATCACGTGATTACTCAGAGAGTGTAAATGAGAGAGCCAACAGCCTCTTACACAGCCACTTCGCAGGCCCGAATGCGCTAGTGCGTGCCAACGTGGTCATGACTAATTGATTGAAATATGGAGTTTAACGTCCCAAACCCACCATATGAATATGAGTGAGGCTGTGGTGGAGGGTTCCGGGAATCGCGACCACCCGGGCTTCTTTAACTTATGCAATTGTTATGAAATATGTCAAAACTCTGATGCAATAGACATCTTGGGCACGCAACTGACTGCCGTTTGCGCAACGTCAGCAGGCAATCTGCCTGTTTACATTGGGCAGAATAGGTCGACAGAAGGGTCGAGTCTGCAGGAAGGCAACTGGGTGACTGGTGGGCGACTCACAGGTGACAGGTCACACCATTTTTTTTATACAGCACCCGAAACGAACCGAAAGAAGCTGAGGCGTGAATTTCGTATAACACAACGTGGTGTCCTTGTTTATCGCTTCCTATTTGCAACGTGCAACATATTGAGTACTCACAAATCGAAAAGCGAAAACTTAGGACCAAATGATGCTTGTCAAATTGTTTTCTATCGATGACATTTCTTGTAATATTTGCGTAATCGGGACTCGGACATTTGTATCATAGCCAACATCAATCTTAGTGCCTTTATTTGCAGCCACATGAAGCGATTATAACGAGCAATTATTCACCACGTTGTTTTTTATAGTAAAATAAACAAATATATAAAAAGGCATCTCGTTTCCATTCGTGGGTACTGAAAACAACGTTGCGTTATTAACCTGCCGTAAATTCGAAGGTACGAAACATTAATTTTCTTTTTTATAGATACGTCATAAATGTTTACGTGTTTCAGCGTGTGAAAAGAAACATAACTTTTGAAACAATTTACTGAAAGTATTTTCTTACTTTGATTTGCAAGAAATATTCTCGGAAAGAAGACTATGAAGCTTCTGCTCGGGTGCTGTCTGTTTTGCTGTCATACCGAAGCTCCCTGATCTACACAATGCTGTGAAATACGAAAAGGCGATTAAAATTTTCCTTCAGAAAAGAAATGAGCTTCAACACATTGCTAATTATTTCTTACTTGACGTACAAACACTTAAAATTTGAGTGTAAAAAAAAGAAAGTTCAATCGGGGTAACGCAAGGAGCTTTTTTTTACAGGACACTCACAAAAGCTTGCGAGTATTTTTAAGGAAATGTCTTGTATACATATAAAAATGACAACAAAAGAGAAGTACGTATTATGGGCTCATATAGGCAACTATTTGGCTTTTATTGAAGTTATTAAGGCCACGTTAGTCTTGGTACTGCACGCTACATGCTTGAAGGTCATTACAGGATGATGGTAATGAGGACCTTCGTCTTTATGATAATCACAAAACAACTGAAGCTCTAAGTGAGCACCGTGCTCAATGCACGGAAGCTATACCTGCATATTAATGTAAGTAAAGCACAGTAAAAAAATAGCTAGAGTGACCGTCGCATCTCAAGAACAAATTTTTGCGCATTTAAATTACCGTATAATAGGACATAAAAGACAGGTACACAGAGTAGACAGAGGACACCAGGATTTTATGGCGCTTCAATTTTTGTTGTTTTATTGTTTTTGCTGCAAAGAAGAAGAACAGGATAATTGTTATCATCATCATCATCATTACCGATGCATACATAGCGAATGGTGCATATGGGTGGAGGCCGGGGGCACATTGGCTCCCGCGGCTTGCCGGGCTTGGTCGACGGTTGCCGCTGGTCCAGGACTCACTCGCAGACTGGTCGTGGCCGGTGCAAGTCTACTAATTGAACCTCTGAGTGAACTCTGAGCATTCCTAGCTTCCTCTCAGCACAGCACGTCCTTATTTGATCTTTTTTTGTCGTGAATTGCGCTGGCGTAAGGGTTTAATCAGGGTTGCCATGTTTAGATTGGGCGCCCGCGTGTAGATGGTGCCCGCGCTGCCAGGACAGGGTCATTATTTAGCTTTCTTGATTGATTAGTTCGGATATGTCTCCGCTAGGAGGGCTCTTCTGTTGACTCTGCCTGCGGGCTGGACTGCAGCTTCAGGGCAAAAAAAAATTGGAACAACAATTTCCTGAACGTGAAAAGAATTATTGGAACACACCCATGTCTGGACGGCCAAAGAGAAGAAACAATTAAAGTGCCCACCCTTTAGTAAACTATGGTTGTTGCGGGCCCATACCGCCAGTTTCTTGCTGTTTCCCTTTCACGCGGGATGGGGGCAGTCGCCTGATAAAAGCAAACGCCAGTTAAAATAGATGACAACCCGGAAACGTCGTTTTCTCGGGTATTCTCGCTAATCGAGTACGAAACCTTTTAGTGCAAGGACAGTGACATTTTGTTTTTGAAGGAATCGATCTCCTTTCTGCTTGTGACGTTACTCTTATGCCTGTGATAACTTGTGCGAAGCATTATGAAACACACGCATTATCGTCTAGCTAATGTATAGGTGTTGAATCCGGCACGCCGTTCTGTTTGTTGTGGCGAAGCTGTATAGAGCATCGCGTACGTGAGCGGAACACGCGCAGAACAACAACTTTCGGTGATTCGATGAACTCGTAATCCAGCGTTTCTGCGTTGAAAATAATAGACATGGCATGAAAGTGAACATAAAGGTGTGTAATTTTGCACACATTACTATATGTTGTGAACAACTTTGTCTCAAAGGCACGACCACAAAGTATAAACGAACTCCATGCCATTTTTGTGCTTCCGAAACAGCAGGGTTTGTCATGAAAGAAAGAAGTGTGCATTTAAGGGCTCGTTTCCTTTGTTAGAACACAATAATAATAAGATATCATTAATGAAACATGTTAGAACATACTTATTACAGTGTTTTTATGTACGACAAAACTTCGACATGAGACCGCCGTTGGCCGCCGTTGGCAAGGTAATATGCACCCTGCGCTTGAGAAACACCGGGGTCTTCGAGTACGTGTCTTTTAATTCTTTCAGTATATTCAATAATGACACTTCTAGATTCACTATATCAATGTTCATTATAGCAGATCTGATATAGTCACACATTTCCTGGCTACTAGCCTAATGATAGTGCAAGGGCTACGAATTTTTGCAGCGAATGAGGTCCTTTCTTCGTGCCGTGCTTTAATCACAACAGACGTTAATCGGTGTACTTCCATCGCACAAAATGTCAAGGCTCTTACGGAAATACGCGTAATACCCGAGACTTGCAGAAGCTTTTCGGAGAGTAAACTAAAACTAGGCAGATGTATTCGCATTAGGTATCAGCGCCTTAGCACAAGTAGGCTTGCGATGGCCAGCGTAAACAGAATCCAGTATAAAAAAGGATAGCCGATACAGGGCCTGTCAAGCTGATGAAAGTTTATTTGAGAAGAATGTGAAATGCACAGTACTGGTCAAAAGTTCCCAGGCCACATATATAGAAACACATCAGATAGTGGCCTGGGAATCCTCCCCCCCCCCCTCTGTACATATGGATAGAAAGAAGATAGCACTCAAACAGAAGTCCCACACATTAAAAAAATGAAGCAAACGCTGCAACGTAATACTTGTATGTTTGAGCTCGCTATCATGAGTAAATTACAACTTGCACCCTTTGCTACATGCTCACAATGTGTCTCATCGCTACGTGTGCCTGACTGGTTCATTGGTGTATCGAGTCTCTGCGCATCCTATAAATGTCATCTACACACAGAGCTAGATCTACACAATCCTGGCCACTTTCGTCTGAAGTGGGAGAGCTTAAGTATCGCAAAGAGCGTGGAGGCGGAGATTCAGTCCGCGGCCTCATCGGTGATTCATGGCGGTCATTAGGCGCGCAGGAACTCCGAGTGTATCTAGCCGAGCACGGCATGCGTTCGAGAAGGGAGCGCCTTCTCAACGCAGCTTTGCCGCCCGATATCCCCGAAGTAGAGTAGCGTACCCGTATAGTCCACAACCGTCTGCGATGCGGCGCCTGAACGGGCGGTCTCGATTGCTTTCCGCGGGGGGCTCGTGGCATCGTCAGTAAGCAATTGGCCGTGCACGAGGCCTAACGTGGGACGCTCTGTCCCGTCCCCTATTCGGCAACGGCCGTCGACGTGATCGCATTGCGAGTTTGCTTGCTGCTGCCTCTGCTGCTGCATCCGAAGATATGAGCGCGGTGTTGCAAAGCTTGGGTTGGTTCAAACTGGCCACGATAAACAATCATGTGTAGTCCTTGTTATTGGGAGCGTTTTTTTGTTTTTTGTTGTGAATGCACTGTGTTATTGCGTAAGCGTTGGCGTCTGAGGGGCTTGTTCTGCTTTTCCTTTGGCGCGAGCGTGCTTGTTTGTGTGTTCTGATGCAATATGTGGCAGCGTAAACTGTCACTCACTCACTCACTCACTCACTCACTCACTCATTCACTCATCACTCACAAATGCAGGAGAGAGAGGTATAAGAGTAGATTTTGGCTTTATTTGTTTTTAGAAAAGCTTTACCACGACGGAAGGAACCCTCTCCCTATACGTTCAAGCTGAAATAGGTTCAGAGGCTTAAGTATTTTGGATGACGCTTGAGAATTTCCAAACTTCGAGAGTGGAAGGCGTTAGCGAGATAAATCCCGTTCGCTTTATTTCCTAGAGCGCTTGTCATGCTTTGTTTTCTCGGGGGACACCACATCCATTTCGCAAAAAAAAAAACGAACGTATGAGCGCATATCATTGGTGGTTTTAAACTCCTCGAGAATGTCACCAGTGAGTACAGTTGGGAAGTGCGCACAACGCCGAAATTAATAATTAGGCGACTATGCGTCCGCAAGGCAACTCACCCATCCACACAGCTGCAGGCTTTGTTGGTGCAGTAGCTGGTGATGTAATGAGTTATGTCTGAGTTCTCTTATGTACGTGCCTTTATACCAACCAGTGCCTTTGCGCCACCCACTTGCCACGCTATTCAAACAGTGTGATTCTGTGCACCTGTCACGCAATATAGCATTCGTCAACGCGAGTCTTCGTCTTACGGTACGGCTGCTTTTCCGAGGAACGTTCAAGAACCGGATACGGGGCTCTGGTAGAACGCCTGCCTCTTACGCAGCTGAGGCACTGTCCTGTGGCTTTCACACTCTATCACAAGAAAGGAGACGAGTGGTGAAGAGCCCTTGACAGTGGCGTTTTTTCATAACAAGTACAGGCTATTCATGTGCCCTACGATACGGTGGTAAGGCTAAAGTTTGACAACAGGGTTTGTATTTTAGCTAGTTGGCTCATACTTAAATAAAAACGAATACTGCGCGAAAAAGTACAAGGACGAAGTGAAAAAACGAACCGACCGCCGCGGGTGCTTTGCTTTATCGAAGTGGAAGCAGCCACCAGCGTCAATCGAAGGGTTGATCTTCATGGCCTGATTAAAGTTCATTATACCATACTATTCATTTCGGCTTTTCGCCAACGTATTGTGCCGCTGACACCGACAGTATCGTTAACGCTACAGTGTTAATAATTTTTTCATTTACGTGGTAGTTCTGTGGCTAAGGCGTAGATCTGTGGAGCTTGCGGACGGTGTTTTAGCTCCCGGTTATGAAAGCCACATATCGGAACGGTCAGAATTCAGAAACGCACGTGTACTACAAAGAACCCCAGGTACAGAAAATAAATCTGAAATACTCCAGTATTCAGTATGTCTCATAATCATATCGCAATTTTGGCGTGTAAAATCGTAGTGACTTATTCAATAATTTAATTTTTTTCCTTACATGGTATGGATCTATTTCACCTTGTAATATTAACGCTTCTTTTCTTTCTGGTGTGGATGATATGGTGTTTCTTTAGATTGCGCAGGGTACTTAACTGCTCCATTTTTCTTTTTTTTACGTAATTCGTTTGGTTTCATCTTACTTCTTGAGGGCAGCGTATTTTTGTTCTCGAATTGTAAGCTACTAAAAAAAACCGTGTCCATTCAACCTTAACAGTTTACTTAGGTGTGTGATAGCGGCACTTGCACATACAGGTTCGTGTGCACTGGTTAAGGGCTCAAGGGCGCAACGTGAAAGTTTTTTCGGGAGGGGGAGGGGAAGCTGAAAAAGGGGAACGAGGCGAAATGTTCCTCGACCTTTATGCGTGTTCGTAGGCATTTTTTTGTGTGTGGTGTGCGCATATACGTGCTAAAAACAAAAGTTTTTTAGGATTGAGCCCCCTCCCCCCCCCCAACCCCGCAGCAACGCCTAGGCCCCTGGCGTACCTTCGGTTAACCAAGTTTCGTCGTATGGCTGGATTGGATATCGGAGGCCACATAGAGAAAAGCGTGTAGTTGAGATCCGGTCCGCCAGTGGTCGCAATGATTCCAACTTCTCAGGAAGAAAGAGTGTGCTTCTTCAATGAACTCACGTGATGAATTTTCGCTGATTATCCTGACAGTGAACATGCTGTTATCTTGGTTTGGGTTATGCTTCGTTGTCATCTGAACTCAATGCAGCTTTTAACTACAACCAGAACCATTGAATTGCATTTTAAGTTTTTTTGTATGAATATTCTGGGAACTGGAAGTAAGCACACGACCATAAGTTCTCTGGCAAAAACACAAAGTGTCGTTCGTGCTCGGGCGGATAAAAAAACGGCATCCGCTTAGCTTCCTATTGCCATTCTGAAGTATTAAATCTGGTTAGGCTGACATGGGTGGATTTTTTTCCTTTTCTTGGCGCCTTACTTTGTGCAGCTAGACCATGCTATCAATAAGCACTGTACCAACATAAAAAAAAGCACCAAAAATAAATAGAAAAAAAGACACGAGTGTCATACAGGCTTATTCGCCGTACCCTTCGGCTTCAAGAGCACCCGCCGAAAATCGCTTTCCTATATTCCGACGGTGAACTGGCGCTGAAATATTGACGCGGAATTCTTCTCGAGGACGTTTTTTTTTTTCGTGTTACTGTTCCGCACTACTGAAAGACCGCCTGACAGTTTAACGTCTTCGCCTAATTTCAGACCTACCTTATAGTTATGAGATGTTGTTTCTTCCTTTTAAGCTAAAAAGTTTGTAATGCCGGAAGTAGTGATAGAGAAATGCTTTGAAAAAGGAAAGATGGCACCTTCGATGACTGAAATGAAAATACGAATTACTGATTGAATGCTTAAGTTCGAAAGAAGGCTATATCAAACGAAGAAATGAAGAGCAGCAGAGACAGTGAGTCAACTGAGTAAAAGGAATAATTATCGAGGGTGTGTCCGCAGCCGTTCGCCTGACTCCTTCATGTATCGTCAAGAAAAGTGTTGTCACTAGGAGAGAGAGAAAAAAAATGGCATGGAGTTGTACTGTATTATAAAAATTACGCAATACTGGTATACAGGCGCGTATCTCTACCAAAATATTAACACTGAGAATGAGAGCTTCGGTCAGGAAATAAAAAAAAAGTACATAAAAGCGTAGAGTTGGCAGCACAATTTTGGTTGGTGTAAGTGCTTTTCTTTATCCTGGAAAAGATACTTTAAATCTCACTACTACCGATATAAGAACTATTGGGCCAAGACTCGAGTCGTAATCCTTGGCGATTTCTGTTCTCAGACCTTTATGAACTGATCAACCTGTAAGACACTCGCGTGTACTTTCTGCGTTTCACTTCATGATTGTTTTACGGTGATGGTTTTCCCGATTGTGAATGCTACAGACAATGGCCCACTAAATGTTATGTTCAGCACCTTATAATCTCCTCAAAGTGAGTCAATTTTTTTGGGATAAATGAGCTCAGTTTAAGGTCGCATACCCGTTGCCCTGGAACGGCGTATAATGCCAGTATTTTTCTCCATTCGCGTAACTTTTCTTTTTTTATTCATGAGATACCCCGTTAGGTAGCCAGAGGCGGTCAGAACAGAGGGGATATTACAGACAGAATGAATGAATACCACTGTGGTTCGCACACGGTAATACAACTCCGTTCCACACCCCTAATAGAAAACCTTCGTTCCACCCCCGCCCCGCTGCGAGTGGGTCTAGTGGCTACGGTATCGGGCTGCTTAACCCCGCAGGTCGCGGAATCGAATCCCGGCTGCGCGGCTGCATTTTCGATGAAGGAGGAAATGCTGTAGGCCTGTGTGCTCAGATTTCGGAGCATGTTAAGAACCACAGGTGGTCGAAATTTCTGAAGCCTCCACTACCGGCGTCTCTCATAATCATATGATGGTTTTGGGACGTTAAACACTACATATTAATCAACTTCACTCACACCTATAGTACAACTTCATTCACTCATAATACATCCTCTTTTCCACTATGCACTAGCTTTTCAGTTAGCGTACCTTACTGTTTAACTGTTCTAGGAAAAAAAAATGAACGGGCCATACATGTTCGCTTGTTCGGATATTTCAGGATTTTGCAACTACGGCCAATGCACATGTGTGGTAATGCAATGCGAGAGCGCAACGGTACTCAGCGAAGGCTTGTCCTGAGGGCTCCCTCAAACATATTATGCTCTAATCATCCCACTACGCCCAAACGAACAATATTCGGGGTCCAAAAACGCAGTAGTAATGTCTACTAACATGTCCAAAACCCGTCTACATTTTCAAGTATTTTGGTGTTTCGTGAAAGAAGCTAGCGGACCAATCGCTTCAGTTTATCTTGCAGTTTTTGCACTGTAGCACACGAGGACAAATATAAACATAAACGGGCGCAACCGGTAATCCGGTACCTTTTTCGCTCGTTTGTGTTCCAGATCTTTGTCCCCATGTGCATGCGCAAAAACTTCAACACGAATATGCTCAAATAAGCCAAATTGCAGTTCTGCTTCACTTTTGTTCTTGCGTACACTAATAATATTTGAAATTTGAGGGCTTCAATCACCCACTCTAATCACTTGTAACTGGGTCAATGTGAAGAACTAAACCTTTCCTATATATACGCAGCAGCCCGCCGTTGCGCTAGCTGCATTGCTAACGCACACATCGTCGCGTTAACTAAACTGTGCAAGAATGCCACCAGTCCCACTCTGGCTGTTTATTTCAGTTTTGTGAAAGAAAGAGAGAAATACGAGGAAAGGCGAGGAGGTCACCACACGCATGTCCGGTTTGCTACGTTGCATTGGGGGAAGAGATAAAAGGAAGGGTGAGAGGCTGAAGAAGAGAGTCAAGAAAGAGCGGCCAAGTGATCTAAATACTCTTCCAACACTACGCGTCGTAGCTTTCGCGACTTCCGTCGTGCTCTAATAGCTCAAACTTGGAGGATTCCAATGCGTGATAGAGCCAGTGAATTATCTATTTTGGTAAGCGGAAGTGAAACAACGATAACGCCTCCAGAAATTAACAGCTTTCACCCAAGCCTCTGCGTTGGCACGACAGTTTTGTTTTTGAGACGGGCTCAAGATGAATATCTGCAGCGTGGAGAAGTTTTGACAACACGCGTTCCGAACGCGTAGGTATTTACACATTGGTTTTGTACGTAAAACGTCCCAAGCTTGTTATTACCGAAGTTTACTGAACTTTGCGCAGTGTTTGGTAGTAGAAGACCCATCCAGCAAATAACGTGCCGCCATGTCCTAAATCAGAACAAAACAAAGATATGACATCAACATTGCTGACTAAGTGTTAAATTTTTATAGGCTGACAAATTGCGGAACTCTATTTTTTAATGTCCTGTTTAATGTACTCAATTGATACTTCAGGGTCTTATAAAGGACAGCAATGCTCCCAAACGCCAGCCTTGTACAATCGTCATGATTGCACTCGAGCGCGGAACACTGTTTTTTAGCGTAACGAAGAAAGCAATATAGTGGTTTAGTGTTGATCGTATCGTGTCTAAAACTCCAAGTCACACTAAACTCGCCTTCTAATTAGGTCTCCATAAATCGGCAAAGGTTAGCAATTCTGTGACGGCCATAACTGTCTACTTTCCAGTGGACATGTCAATCTGCACGTGCACAAGAAGCGCTAAACACCACCAAATCAAAATTCGCAAAAGTTGAATAGCAAAGAAACAATAATATGAGCAGAGAACTTTACGAGCGCGCCTTTCTTTACACAAGGGCTTCATTGCATTGAAA
>WOVY01013874.1:0-182947 GCA_013436015.1 Rhipicephalus annulatus | reverse complement strand
GGAGAAAGGGGAAATGAGAGATTAAGAGCTGGGGACATAGAAAGAAGGGAGCAAAAAAACAAGTTGAACAACTTCGCCTTAGAGACAACCACCCTAAAGTAGACAATAAAAGTTCATATAATTGTTAATTAGCATTTTTGAGTTTCCTAATTAGTTGCAAATCTTTCCACTTCGGCCTAGAAATTGGCTGCGAATACGACTGGTGCCTGACCATATGAGCTTCTTAAAGGGACCCTGAAACGGTTTTGACGATTTTTAAAAACACATTGGGCCGGTAGACACCAATTCCCAAGGGTAATTTAGAGACCGATTTAAGCTTTCTACGTAAAACTGTGTAATTAATTACAACGCTTCAACGCTGGGAAATCGCTCCAGATCTTCTGCGACTCGGCCAAACGCGGTTTCGGCCACTCATACACCAAGCGACACGCTCTGCCCCACTGACTTCATCGTTTCCAGCTGATCTGATTGGCTATGGAACGCGCCGCACAGACTGCCGCTATCGGATCGGCGGCGGGATTTACGCGTATGCGGTCTCCACGCAACATCGTGACGCAGGCGCCGTGGAAGGCGGAGCTTAGCCCCGAGCGCTCGAAGGAAGAGTTCGGGGCAGTTGAGGGTGAAAGGCGGAGCGGAGAAGAAGGGTACTTTTTTTAGTACTCGTTGCTCCGTTAATAATGGGTGTTTCGATTGAACTTTCGGTGCCAATTATTTGCTCCGTAGTGGTGTAATCAAAAACGGAATGCTGAAAAAACCGTTTAAGGGATCCTTTAAAGGAGCACTGACATCAAATTTCAAGATCGAGATGTGCCCCTCATTCGATCGCTTGGTATGCCATAGTAGTTCTTGGCCCAAATTTGAACGGCATCCGTCGCGTGGAAGTTATTTTAATTCGATGTCAAACAGCGCAGAAAAGCTAAGAAGAAGAAAAAAAGGAAAATAGACTGCCCCTGTGACATCCGACACTAGTGCTACGTGTTCGGTCAGCACCTCCTCTATTTAGAGGAGGCGCTGGTTTGGTGTGATACATTTCACAAATACCATCCTGAGTGACGATGTCCTAGTAGCGATGACGGGTACGATTCCGAGTGTTCTTATCGTGGCGCCGACTGGCGCCGAAGTGCAGAAACGGACTCGCTTGTCGCCTCTAATCTTCGGCGCACCGGTTTGAATGATTTCATGAAATTATCAAGATAAAACCACCTTTAGAAGAACGACGAAAAGAAAAGAGCATGATTAAACGTGTGCTTGTCGGTCAGCGTGTCGGGGAATCCTTGTGAGTGGCAGATGAGTTGCAGTCGTCTAGTTCGAAGCCCGGAAAAAGCGCAATGAGGGTGTCTTTTCATATCCCGTATATACGTTTTACACATCAACACGACCACAAGCTATCAGAAGTGGAACAGCGTATAGTCAGATATCATCGCTAACAAGTAACACGCAGGTATAGTTGAATTTTAGTTCATCTGTAGACATTGCGTCCACGTAAAAGTGGTAATACCGTGTTAACCTCGAGAAGCTGGATAGGTGGCGTCATCTGGAGGCGCAAAAAAGAATCTGGCAAGCAGCAAACGTATTCCATTTCTCCGCTGATGCTCATTCGCAATAGCTATAGTGCATTGACCCCTTTGCGTATACTGAATGCTTTGCACACCAAAACACATTAATATAGCCAACTGAGACACACGAGCGAACATGGCTGAAGCGTGCATCGTCGGGCACCTCTGCAGTGCTGCTTCGAACGGCGTCCATTTCGGAGTCACCGTTTTGCAAAAGGTCGATCACAGCAAAAATGATTCGCGGCGTCACGAATCGCGGGGATTCCAAGCTCCAGACTATCGTATTGAACCCGAGTCGACACTTTGTACGGCGACGACAGCAATACAAGTGACAAGGCAGGACTGAATGTGTCCTGATTAGCAGACGAAATGTTTGTGGAGCAGGTGAGCCTGAAAGTCACTCTTTTCTGTGGAGAAGTGGTCAGCTGTGGCGTGATCTGGAGGTGACCGCGAGGTAGCGACTCTGCTGGTGCTTCCAGCGCTGAAAATTGCGAGATTACCGGCCGTTTTGAATAGTGCTAGATACCAGTGATATAAATCAATAAAAGTGATAGTGTATCATCCCGAGTTGCATTTTAGGTCGCGAATCACTGCTACGGGGTCTATAGGTATACTCGCTGACGCAAAAACCTTGGCATGAGTAAATTTGATGTCAGTGCTCCCTTTAAGAAAAAACTGTATTGCTAAAAAAATAATGCGCGCATCCGTAATATATCGTGTTTTATTCTCGTATAAATATCCTTCTCGTCTGCTCCACAAAGGTTAGGCAGTAACAGGGTTAAACGCCACCGCGGTCGACCACCAATAACGTCAATGCTTTTCTCCTCTCAAGCTCGGCACATAGTTTACAGTTCGTTAGGTATTGGACAAACGCGCGGTCAAACAACAACAACAACCACAACAACGACGACGACAAGTACGCATGAGGTTCCCGCCATTCGTTCAATAGATTCCATCGTGAATTGCGAAAAATTATAGCGGGGCACTGGCACTGCAGCGGCCGTCTCTCCACCTCCTGCATTCCGTCTACTCCTACAATTTCGGTGCATTGTGTTGTTATATAGCGACTAGCTCCTACTTCTCGCTGTGTCACGCTGGCCATATATATTTATTCGTCGGAGTGGCATCATTTCCGCACAAACTAGCATTTCTTCACCCTCATTGTTGAGAAAGGAATGCGATGCTGGATCGGGACGGTTTTCACGCATGATCGTCGTACATAAGCCGTCTCTATCGCTCCACTGCTGCCACCGCACGTTCATCAATCATATCGGTAACCTAGCGCCCCCCCCCCCTCCACCCTCCAGCTCTCCAATTACGGCTCCCCAATGTCTGGACACACATACCTCTTGCGTGGGACGTAGTAGTTTGTCATCCTCAAAATGCGCAGTATATATTATCTCTCTCTCTTTGCTACTATTAGGCTTTTTTTCTCTAAGCCAATAATCACAAGCGGCAGCCTTGTAGAGGTATAGAGCATTTCGTGAAAACTTGAAGGCGAGCGCAATTACAGCATCTGTGAACTACCGGGGCGAATTAGAGTTGCGTGTGTTCTCGTTAGTAGTTAGTTTCTTCCTTCTGCCTTTTCTTTATTTTTAATATTTCAACAGTATCTTATCTATTGTAGCTGCTTTTCCCCACACCACACGCGTAGGGTAGCTAATCGAGCCAAAGTTTCAATTCAATTCAATTTTATTTACCAGAAACAATCTGGAGGGACACCTGGGCAAAAAGCTGTCGCAGCAGCTTGACGAAGGCCCATGGTCCCTTACATGGCAATAGCACACATATGACGCATGCCAACAAGTGTTTTTACATGGCATTCACATAGAAAGCATTATACATACAGATCAGCATACATCACACGTACACATAAAATGTAACAACGACCACTTCGCACAAGAATGAAGGGTAATCGTCATTATAATGGTAAAAAGTGGTCACGCAATGTCTTTTTTCTTTAATGCGGTTGTGTGTTTGTACCGGTTGAGTATGGTTGGAATATTATTGAGCTAGTGATTGCAGGCTGTAGTTATTCGGGGACCACGGCACCTTCCATACTTCAGGGTGTGCTCAGATTTGGGACGCACGTAAAGAACCCAGGTGGTTAAATTCCCGGAGCCCTCCACTACGGCGTCTCTCCTAATCATATAGTGGTTTTGGGACGTTAAAACCCCACATATCAGCAATCCATACTTCAGGGTAGCGTGTGTGTTCGTGTGTGCAATTCTAACTCAGCGATTGACGTAAATGTAATTTTTAGCATTTGGGATGAGAAATACATTTTTTTCTAATCATCTACATTCATACAGCCTGTCAAGGCGGCGTAATTCGTGTTTTGGGAAAATATACCACGTGTGGCTGAAAGTCTATCAACATTTCCAATATAGCGGAACAAATTTCTTTTGAATTGTTACAAGTTTGGTTCCTGTCCTTCCCGTTCGTTTCTCCACCTCTCGCGAAAGCTTCCAGAACGCTCAGCGAGTCAGGGTCGTAACGTTTCCTATGCAAGCCGAACCTATTTCTTTTGTGTTCTATCTTAACTGCAAGCTTGCCCAGAAGAGGACGAGGTCTATGTGACCTCGGCTACTCCATTTCTACAAGTTCTGCAAGCGAACTGTCCACTGCCGAGCCGGACCCTGCTGCGACGGCTCCCGAATTGCGCTGCGAGCCCTGGGGACAGCGAACATGCCATTTATCCCCGTCTGTCGCAGTTGGGAAAGTTGCACAGCTACAAAATTACGGAGACGTGTGCGGCAAAATATCACGACTCACACGCTGCACAACTTTGGACAAGCAGGCAGTTTCAGACGCCGACTTACGCCACACAAGTGTAACTACGTTCGCACAGCGCTTGACGGGCAACGCGGAAGTGGACTTGACAGCGAAATTAGCTAGTATACGAAGCTCTACTCCCAGCGCGACACACTTTAATCAGTCAGGGTCCAGTTGTTTCGCCCTTCCAGCAAGCAAATGGGTTGGGAGAGAGTGAGATGCGAAGAAAGAAGATGCGACCGCAAAGGAGTTGCGTCATTATGGCGTTCACGTACGCGCCTATAGGCAATGGTCATTCTCCAAATCCAAAACACCCACTTACCCCCTTCCTGCCGATAAGTGCCTGTCATTTGGGAGGCATATCACTGCCCGAAGATAGTTCGATTGCTGTAACACGCAGCTACATCCGATGTGGTTGGTTCTCTATAGTTCGCCCCCGTTCCTGCACTGTTAACGCATTTATATACGCGGCAGTTAGGCAGCCACGCAGGAAATCCACGCATCGAGACCCTTTGACTTGCACACTAACTCCCATTTGTAGAAAAGGCCTCACGGCAGGCTGGGAGTCGAAAGCTTCCTTTTACCACATGCAATCCGGCAGATAATACTTTGATAGGTTTTGCGTGCCGACACCACCATATTATTATGAAGTACGCCGTATACAGTGGGATTCCAAAACCTAGACCACCTGGCGTGTATATCAGTGTTATTTTGTTCTTATTTATTTTTTATATATATATTTCTCTCTTTCAACCCACTATTTCCCATACCTATAGTGCAGGTTAGCATAACGAATCCCATATAGCATCCGGTTGACCTTCCTGGCTTCCCTTTTTCGTTTCTCTCTCTCTTTCTAGACCACGTGGTATATCTGCTGTTCTTTAACGTGCAGTGACATCGTGCAGTAAACTAGCTTGTACCATTTCGCCTCCATCGAAGTGCGACCACCAAGGCCGGAATCGGTCACTCCACCAATGGAGTGATTTAACGGAAGAACGCCGGAGCTAAGGCCACATAACTTTGCAGCGAGTATATTGCGCCGTCTTCAGCCCTACATACCCACACTACATCTGTCATAGGCTGCTTTCGGTACGAATTTTTCAAGCGGCGCTTCTGCTTCGGTTGCAACGACTGCAACCGCATGCGGCTGCACGTTTCAGCGTCACTGGTTAAAAAAAAAAAAAACGTACGGAGTGCACGGGCGGTCATTTTTTTTAATGACAGGTCGCACAATGACACACACCTGACGGCCCACTCCAACTACGGCTAGCCTGAAAAGCTTCGCGGTTATTAATCCTTATGATACATGCAGGCATACAGGCCGCGAACTTGCGTTCACGCATTTGCACGTGGTAATTAAGAGGCGCTGCGCACGACACTTCCAAGAAAGTTGCGGATGCATACACATGTACACATGACTTAAACCGTTCTTCGCGAGGTGATAGCGACACGAAAAAATCCACACGGGGACTCTCCAGTTCTACAGCTGTTCTAATAATACATTCCTTCATGTTCGCGCTCGCACTTAATTGTGCGAAAGCAACCACCTTAATTGGTCACCTCATTAAGTCGTTCCTCTCGATATGATCTCCTCAATTCGTCGCAAACAGCCCAGAATTAGACGAACGTAAGACTCTAATTGCACTTTCCTTCTGGAGCTCAAGAACCAAACTGACATGAACTGAATCCGGACCCGAGAAGACAGAAAGAAAAGACACGAAAAAAAAGAAACACAGAAACAAGAGAAAGAGATAAGCAAAGAAAGTGCAAGTAACAAAAGCAAACGCGCTTTCGCGCCAAGCTCTCTGGAGGCTGAGGCAGCTGCAGATGAGCAAGTCTGCAGAAGCCGGCCTTGTTAGAAGGCATTAGGGATTGCTAATAGGGGACGCACAATGAAGAGAATCCATAGCGCGCCGAGCGTACAAAAGAGAAGCGCTCGATGTGCGCGGAGAAAATACTGGGCGCGGATGACGTATACGCACAGAACGAAAGAGGGCGCGAACAGACCAGGGACTGTTCGCGACAGCGGGCCTCGCGCGGCAGCTGCTCGACGCCACGTTGTAGCGCTGTTGGCGAGTTGCACTCGAACGGAGGAGCACAGAGAGAGAAAGAGAGAGAAAGAGAGAGAGAGAGAAAGAGAAAAAAAAGAGAGAAAGAGAAAAGGGAGGGAGAGAAAAAGAGAGAATGAGAAAAGGGAGCGAGAGAGAGAGAGAGAGAGAGAGAGAGAGAGAGAGAGAGAGAGAGAGAGAGAGAGAGAGATGAAAGCAGTGAACCATTCGTTCGGTGCCGAGCCATGATGCTCCGCGGTACACCGCTGGCACCCGGTCACCAAGACTCAGGGGTAACGAACAGGCCGATCAGGCCGCCCGCGCACTCTCTTCCCGGGCTACCTCCCTGTCTTTGGAAGCCTACTCGCAATCAGACAATTCGGCCCTTTCATTCAAAGATATTACCAATTACTACAAGGAGGAGCACCGGCGCTATCCAGACCCTTGTAAGGGACTGCATCGCGCTGACGAGCGCCTCCTTTTAAAACTGTTTACCAATACTGTACTGTGCCTGGCGGTGCTAAAACATTTCAATTCATCCTTTGATGGCACGTGCCAGTTCTGTGGTGAGGTGGCTGACACCTTTCACATCGTCTGGGCGTGCCAGTCTAATCCATCTATCCCCCCCCAACCCCAATCCCACGAGAGAGGACTGGGAGGCGGCCCTGCTCGGCTGTCAAGACCTGAAGGCCCAAGAGGCTCTGGTTCAACGGGCGCGGGCGGCGTTGCTTGCCAATGGAGCCCCGGAATAGGTGTTCCACCTAGTACTGTGAGGGTAGGAGGCCAATAAGGCCCCAACCCAATCACCTCTCTGTAACCATTTAATGGTTATTAAATGTTTTCACCACCACCACACCGCTGGCGACGATCACTCGCACAATCGCCGGCCGTGGTGACCCCGAGAAAGGAAGGAAGCCAGGGAACGCCCACGTACTCGACAATCAAAGTTATAGACGCAAAAACGAGCACGATATATGAAGCGTATGTCTGCACAACTTTCTCGTACCATTTGCGCGGGGGATTAGCTTCCAGTTTGTTTTTTAAGGCGAAAGCTTTAAATGTCAACGTTTCGATGTCGCGTGAGGATGCTGATGATGGTGATGATGTGTAGCTGCGCGCGAGCGCATCAGCTACACATGCACTTCTTTGATTTCATTTTTTCGGCACTCGCGCGAGTATATCAATAAATAAATAAAACAAATAAAAGGGGTCTACTTAGAACACTCAAAGAATGTGAAGGCGAAATCCTACTAAGACGTAATTTAATGTGAGGTTGAAGACATTGGTGATGCGCTGATCAGAACTTTTACGAAGAACAGCAACTATTAATAGAGGCGCGTGTACCGATTTGACATTTCACAGCCGTAAATGCGCGAAAGCAACACGGTATGCCTCATGACACTTCACATTTTATACCGCAACACTTGTGAGTGTATGTAGTACCCGTTTAGAGTTGCAATCGATAGTGCGTGCAACTTGTGCAGTGAATAAGGCGGACGATCAGAGAGTAAATATGGCAGATATATGCCGTGATGATTGACACATAGGCTTTCGCTTTCACATTCATATAAAGTGCTGAGAACACCGCGGATTTTACAGCTCTTTGTTCTTTCTCTTTTATTGCGATAGCAATTATATGGACACTCTCGGCTAGATTTCGCCTCCTACGTCGGCGTGGGCATCGACGTGGACGTTGGCTTCGATGTAATGCACCGTGTATATATACGTATCTATATATATTAAAACGCAATAAAGAAAAAAATTCCCAGAAAAAAAGACTCCACCGCGCGGAGTCGAACGTGGGACGTCAGCGTCGTGAATGTGAGGCGTTAACCACTTAGCCACCGAGAAGTTGTTCATTTGTTTATTGTTTTTCTTCATTGTTTAGCCGCCGAGAGGTATCTAACTCCTTCAACGTTCAAACGGCAAGCTATTAATATCTACCACTTACCGCGTTTGGCGGGCATCTCGGGGGGGGGGGGGGGGGACTATCGCGTTTCCAGCATTATCAACAAGACGGCGCGGTGAGCGCGAGGCGGCTCTTATCTCTAACGCGTACTTTGGCCCGCGTATGAATAAGAGGGGTGTGCGCTCGATCGCGCGCCCCTATCTTGCAGTGGGGAGAATCGTACTTGGTTAGCCTTTGAGGTTAGTCGGAACGATTCTGTTGTTACCGGGCGCACAAAGGTCCCTGAAATCGTTGCACAGCCTCCGTTCGCGAAAAGGGCGCGCTTTTCAGACACAGCGAAGTAACGATTGAGACGCTTATTCGCGTTAATCTGTACCTATGAGTACGTTTCGTGCGTCCTTTGCGCGTGAGAAACGCGGGACGCGGGGAACGTTTCGATCTGCTTGCCATTCTGCGCGTGACCTTCCAATTTGTTGCTATCGCGTTCATTGCTACGCCTCTGCGGCAAAGCTGGACTTTTTGTGTACATGCAATTATTCTACTTAAACGTCACTCGCGAAGTTGGATCCTTCACTCATCTCGACTTTGTGTGCGTACACATGCACAGGCGGTCGTTCTGGTGCCGTGTAACTTCCGGTTTGCGCAAGGGTTGTCCGGCACCTGGATCAAGTGACCTCGACGGCTGCTCGATCACGCAATTTCTCACAATCGAGCTTCAGAAATACTGCGCTGCATAAAAAATAAAAATAAGCAACAACAAAAAGTGTAGTTGAAGATAATCATAATCACAATTATGTTATACCCCGCGGCGGCACGCGATATGCCTTGTTTCGGTAATCCCCTGAGAAACAACGCAGCTCAGCGTCGATGAACATAGCAAAACATGCAACAGACGGTCATGTATGCACTTTGGTTTAGGAGCGCATTAAAGAAACAAAGGTGGTCGTAATTAAACCAACCCTTCTTTCTCGCCCACCCCTTTCCCTTCATGGCATTATATACTGATCGCGGTTAGAGCGAATTCAACCCCCCCCCCCCCCTCATCTCCGCCCTACACCTCTGTCCCCAATCAATTTGTTTGAAGCCATGCTTGACGACAGACGGACAGTCCGTTGTTGCTTGAAACATTCGCCTGCGGTACTTTTATTTTTTTTTCATCGTTTTGTCATGCTTTACCGTCCCCAAGTGCAAATCCCACAGCAGAGCTACGAGAAAGCTGTCAAGCTAATTAATTAAGCACAAGCTCACAAGTTCGCCAGACGCTAACAGGATTATTTTTCCTGAGTATAGTTCGCATGTCTATTTTTTAGCGACCAAGCCATACGCAGTGCAGCCGTGTACCGCGTTTAATTAATTGCACGTATGAGAGGAGCTCTTTTGTTTTCTGGCAAAGAAAGTGTCTACATTTTTTTCTCGCTCGATCTTCGTAAAAAAAAAAAAAACAGGAAACGCTGCAGAGCCGAGATCAAAGGTAAACGGAACATGGTTCCCGCATCAAAGCGCCGTTGTCGAGCGGTCTAATAAATTTCAGAGGCGCGCTGCGCTATAACCGTGTAGGAGAGAGCTGCGCGCGTGCACACGAGCATGTCATACCACAGCAACAACGAGCGGCCACTTCCAGCGCGCATTTTGATCATTGTACCCATTGTACGCAGTTTTATGAATGATTACGAAGCACGTAGCCTACAACAGACAAACGATGACAGCGTTCTTATAATTCCCGCCACGGCCGGATTAGAGGAGCGGCCGTACTCTATACGTTATAAATTAAATTCCCTAAAAATCTACTTCTAGGAACTTTGTCAATGTCTCAGCGAAGTTAGTTGAGCGTGCAACGACAGATTGCCGAAGTGATATTTTCTGCGTACTTTAAGCATTGAAGTGCGAATATTGTTTAATAGGAAAAAGAAAGGGGAAAATAAATCTGCGTTTCACGACCAAAAACCACGTTACTGTTATGATAGACACCGTAGGGGTCCGGATCTTTAACGTGCACATGAATCTTAAGCACACAGACCTCTGGCATTTCGTTTCCGTGGGAATGCGTTAGAATAACGTGGAGCTGAGTTAGTTGGTAAGTATAGATAGTTGGCAAGTTTGCATACCACGTATTTTAGGGTGGAAATGCGGCCACCGCGGAGGGGACTCGATCCCTCCACCTATACGGGCCAGCCACCAGACCACCACGGCGGGTGAGCACTATGTGCGCTATTACTATCACCCTTTAGTTTATTGTTGCATGCAGCACCGAGATGCGATCACTGGCACTGCATTCAATCTGCAACTGAGTATTAACAAATGCTACTTGTACCACCGTCCGCGCGTCTGCCGAGACGCTAACCGATCCAGCAGCAGTTAGCAACCACGCCTAACCACGTGAGGAGCAACCTTAACGAAATTACTTCAGGACGCCAGTGGGAACAAGATCAGCGCCATCTTTCGAACACGGATGCCACATTCGTGAAACATAAGCAGCGTCTTAAAGGTTTCCTTCTTAGAACCACCACGACCAAGTGGTGAAGAGAAAAAGTTTACGCCCAAAGAACTACCAACAGTGCTACGTAAACACATCGAGATGCTTCGTAATCGGATCACAGGGAAGAGGGCGGGGAGAAGGGGGAAGGGGGGGGGGGCAGACGAGCGAACGTCGAAAGAAAGCTACACAGTGTGCGCTTAATAATGAGCGATGGCCGCGGCGCACCGTTAAGGGAAATCGATCATGGCGCGTCGTTTAGAACGCAAGGAAAACAAATTACGAAGACTATTATAGTGTTCGTATAGTTAAGCGATGCCAATCGGTATCGCAGTGGCCTCTCACTACCGCGCCACCGTTCCCCTATTAATCATTTCACTTCTCGTAAGCGCCAAGCCCCCTCTGAACGGGACTAAGACCGAAAAAAAAAACCTTCACCATAGATTTCGGTAGTCTGATGGCTCGTGTAAAAACCCACAGGCGCAGCTTATCGAGAGGTATACTTCCGGTATTTCTATTAGGACGTTTTATAACTACGGCTACATGAGCTCACACCACCCTCTCCCACCTCCCCCCCAAAAAATGACGCCTCCTCTTCTCCCACACGCTCGTTATCAAGAACGCGAAGCGAGCGACATAGAAAGAAAGAAATAGATAAAGAAAGAAACAAGCTCTAGCTCAGCACTGCATTTCTTATCTCTACTCCTATGCGCTGTAATATGTTTCGTCGCAGTCCCCTAGAGCAAATTGCTTAAATATATCGTTCCTGTCTCATACTTGAGCACACTGGTTCCCTCCTCTACTCCCCATCTCCGCGAACTCAACCAGTAGAATGTCCTATCTTCCAGCCTCCCTAGATGAAACATAAAGAAGGCATCCGATGCTCCCGCTAGAGGAAGCGAACATTAGACCTCTCTTGGCTTCCCATTATTGCGCGTATTTCCAAAAAAGCTTTATCGCTGGCAAGAAACTGCCCTTTCTAATACAACACCGCCATATATTCTCTAGAACCATTAGAACAACATGAACTCGACTTGGTCAAGAAGTAGGGTGCCGTCTCGTTCTTCTCCCAAGTCCGTGTTTGCACACCCGCCCTCCTTCGTGATCGCTGGCGCGAGCCTTCAGTTTCCGGGAGGCATCGCAAAGAAACCGGGGGAGCAAAACTCCTTCAGCATACATGCTCCACGCGGGCGGGCACAAACGCTACAAGAATCGGTTGGTAAATCGATATTCTCCGTAACCCAGTTTCTTAAGTATAGTACTCAAACCGAAACAAAAGTAGCTAACGTGGTTGCTTGGACAGTGCCGCTGTCTGTCTCCTTCTTTTCTTGTCCCTCGTTATTGGCGTTGTTTTTTATGTGAATCGAAACAAAAGGTTTGAAGACCCTACTTTCAAGAACAATAAAAAAAACACCATTGACGATAAAAGTTGAATATTCGTGTGCACGCGTCACACACGACTCAAGTTCCTTCCCGTGACGATGCAGTCCACTCAGTACATATGCACAAGCAAGGTGAAAATCCGGAGTTATCTAAGTGCTCCCGCATAGTTACAAAGGAAGCAAAGGTCGCCGTTACATAGCCATGGACTGTGGCGGAATCCTTATACGGCGTGCGAAGCCAGTACGATGCGCGCGGCTCGTCCCTGTACCCTGTACCTTTGGGTCGCGGTGTATGGCAAACCAGAACGGAGGCTCAATATACAACGCTAATCAAAGGAGGAGTCAGCTTCGGCGTTGGCAGGAGTATAGTCCCTATAGAAGCACCCACTTACACTAGCCGGACGACCCGCTGTATCTATGGGAGATGCGCGTTCTTAAGAGGAACTCACGCTATTTAAGCTCGAAGTTCGCGAGAGACACAATACCCGGCCTGTCAGAGCACATAGGGCGCAAAGGATGATATCGTATTGCGGTGAGGCTGTATACATGACTCGGGTCTCGGGATTTCTTCATCTCCGCGAACAGAAGAGTTAATAGGAAACCTTTCCGCGAAATTAAGCTTAGAGTTCTCATATCCAATGGTATTACCCACACGAGACATACCCACGGTATACTCGTTTCTTTTAATAAAAGCGCAAAACAAGTACACGAGCCAAATGACAGATGATAAGGCACGCTTAAACAATCTGAAGCACTTATAGCGTTAGCCGCATGGGTTTACCGGTAAAGATTAGAGTTGCACAAGCTTCATTCGTGTGAAAGCGAAAACTGCAACACACGAATCAGGGAGTGACATACCCATACTTTCATGTGTAATTGATTGATATGTGAGGTTTAACGTCCCAAAACCACCATATGATTATGAAAGACGCCGTAGTGGAGGGCTCCGAAAATTTAGACAACCTGGGGTTCTTTAACGTGCATCCAAATCTGAGCACACGGGCCTACAACATTTCCGCCTCCATCGGTATACTTTCATGTGTAAGTTACCTACCTGGTAACTGATTTCATTCGGGTTGTAAAGAGCTACGAGAACGCCACGCATATCACTGCGGCCTCAGCAGGATTCTGTTTGGAGTGTGCGAACCCGCGTACTATCTCAATGCGATAAAGTTGGAGCACTTGCATGACTTCAGTTATAGGCAGCCAGCGTTGGTGCACTTTGGGAGGTGTGAGTTGGGAGATGAAGTAGTGTCAATAGATTCTTTTGCACGCTCAAGTCAATGGCCTATGTTAGGACGCCTGTAGGGCAGCATTTTGTTACTGACTTTGCCAACGGTAACATGACGTGGTGCATTGCTCATTCGTTCAAAGTCGTACTAATTAACTGGGTCAGGTTTCATATCCAACCACTTTCATAGCGCGGATGGGAGTTTTTTTTTTTTTTAATGTTACGCCATATAGCAAGCCTGCCGTAAAAACATGTATATGCGCGAAAGCTGATCTAACAAGGATATTTCTGGTGATCCAACGCCACCTGTTCTGACGATGCCACTTGACATATGCTATGTCAGCGCTACGGCACTATCTCTTATATAAAGAAATGAACAAAAAACATTTAAGATCAAGCTGAACGCTCAATCTCTCTGCGTTATTCGTGTCACATTCATTTCCGAGAATGGCGCTCGTTGGTAAAGGTGCAAAAGCGAGAGACACCTTCTTTAACCCCACCTTTCGTTTCTTGTCGCTATAGTCTGGATCAAACAGGCGCTGGTTTATGCGTAGCCCATCATACAATGAGCGGGATGTCTGGCGCGGTGAAGCCGGCAGAGCGGCTACGTGTGAAGTAAGGTCATCGCCTACAGCAATTTCTGGGATCATCATCATCATCAGCATCATCATCATCATCAGCCTGACTACGTCCACTGCAGGACAAAGGCCTCTCCCATGTTCCGCCAGTCAACCCGGTCCTGTGCTTGCTGCTGCCAATTTATACCCGCAAACTTCTTAATCTCATCTGCCCACCTAACCTTCTGTCTCCCCCTAACCCGCTTCCCTTCTCTGGGAATCCAGTCAGTTACCCTTAATGACCAGCGGTTATCCTGTCTACGCGCTACATGCCCTGCCCATGTCCATTTCTTCTTCTTAATTTCAGCTATGATATCCTTAACCCCCGTTTGTTCCATAATCCACTCTGCTCTCTTCTTGTCTCTTAAGGTTACACCTACCATTTTTCTTTCCATTGCTCGCTGCGTCGTCCTCAATTTAAGCTGAACCCTCTTTGTAAGTCTCCAGGTTTCTGCGCCGTAGCTAAGTACCGGCTGGGATATATATATATATATATATATATATATATATATATATATATATATATATATATATATATATATATATATATATATATATATATATATATATATATATATATATATATAGTCTAAACCTGAATAGGTCCCTATGCACCGTGTAACGTCCCTGCTTCCTCTCTCGATATACACTTCGCGAAGGAACCAGCGGCGCAGGTGAATACGACCGATATCGAAACAACCAGACAGCTATCCCCATCGCTGCCAGAAGAACAGATACACAATGACAAAAGAGGCACACACGTGTACGCCACGGCGGTATATCGGCGTCACGGTGATTGGTTACCTTCGCAAGCGTCCACCTCTGCTCGGCTGAGAAAGACGAAATGCCGGGCTGTTCGGGGCAATCGATCCATATACAACAAGCCTAACCGTTTTGTTTCACAACTTTCGCAACAACCCTTCGAAATGCGCGTATACTCGCAGTGCCCACCCAGGTCGAAGTTTCGATAGCGGCGTTGCAGCCGAAACTGATCCCGCTGCCACGGACGGGACTGCGCAATTGATCCCACTATCCCCTCTTTTTCTCTTCGCCCCCTCTTCCCCTCTTCCCCTATCCCCTCTTCGCAGAGACAACCAAGTATACTTGGTTGTCTCTGCGAAGAGGGGATAACCGAAGAGAACGTTGCGCAGTCTGCGAAACCCAGGCGCCCTCTTATCGACACGCCGAAACCAAAAGGGAAACGTCCCTTTCTCTATGCCGAAAGCACAATATCTCCATCTTCGTCGGTCCGCAGTCAAGCATGACTATAGCACAAAATGGGCAACGGTTGAACGAATGCCCGAACTAGAACAGAAGAATACTCGAATCTATCTAACATATCAAAACGTTTTCAGATTCCATTTACTTTCTTTTTTTTCTAGATCTCCTTTACGCTGAGATTGCAAAGGCAAGCGCACTCGAATCGGCACCTTCGAACTAAATAAACATTAATAAAAAATCATAACTGAAAGCAAACTCGGACTCTAGTTATATCGCGAGCAAGAAAGTTTCTATAAACGGCGCCTTCAAATATAATAAACATCGATTTCCTTCACGGAACAAATCAAATGCAGCCGTTTGACGATTGCAGACGCTTCTTTCTGGAAGCGTTCACGTCAGTGCTGGAGAAGTGTTAATGTTGACAAACGGGCCCCGCAATGCCGTTTAAACGTAGGTCATAAAACGGTGCCGATCCGTGATCGAGGCCCCTGAGAGCATTATAGAGCAGCTCGTCGCCTGAAATTTACATTTCTCGGAGTCAGCTAGAAACCGTTCACTGTTCTGATCTCCACAAACGATGCCATAAACCCAAATGACCACGCCATAAACACAAGGTACACGGCCCATTTGCTGATTTGAGCATCGCAAACTTCATAGCGACCGCAACCACTCACTCGCGATCACATTTGAAAAGTTCGATGAAAAAAAAAAATGCCCAAGGTCATGACGTGCGCTAACGAACGGACGTAAGTTCTCGCCACGTTGTCACCCCCTTCCCAACATACTCTGCGAAGCTTTCAGCTCACTCGCAGGCGCAAAGGGGGAGAAAACAAAAAGGCGTACAAAGCGTGCGATTCTTCCCCGTAACCGTGTTCGCTTGACGGATTTAGAACTTGACGTATTTTAGGAGCTTTTGCGGCAGCCGATTTGTGAGAAAATGATCTTTTTTTTATGAACACGCTTTGAGGATTACATGTAAAACTGTTGCAGGGCTCCTTTTCAGCAACTATCATTCAACACAAAAACGTACATAACGCTTCCTTCAGTTTTTACACGGACGGACGGACGAATCAATCAATCAATCAATCAATCAATAGATAGAAAATAGGTAGATAGATAGATAGGTAGATTAGACAGACAGACAGACAGACAGACAGACAGACAGACAGACAGACAGACAGACAGACAGACAGACAGACAGACAGACAGACAGACAGACAGACAGACAGACAGACAGACAGACAGACAGACAGACAGATAGATAGATAGATAGATAGATAGATAGATAGATAGATAGATAGATAGATAGATAGATAGATAGATAGATAGATAGATAGATAGATAGATAGATAGATAGATAGATAGATAGATAGATAGATAGATAGATAGATAGATAGATAGACAGACAGACAGACAGACAGACAGACAGACAGACAGACAGACAGACAGACAGACAGACAGACAGACAGACAGACAGACAGACAGATAGATAGATAGATAGATAGATAGATAGATAGATAGATAGATAGATAGATAGATAGATAGATAGATAGATAGATAGATAGATAGATAGATAGATAGATAGATAGATAGATAGATAGATAGATAGATAGATAGATAGACGAAGTAAAAGCTGGCGAGGGAGTGAGTGACAACTTTTATTTAGAAGCTGGCGACTATGCCACCGAAACGGGACATGCACCGATTGCGAGGCGACGCATGTAATCCGCGCCTAACGACCGTGTTCTTGCCGTTGCCACAGACACGCGGGAGGGCAAGGATATAGACATCGCCAGCCACGGCCTCTCGTTAGATAAGACCTTAGCTTAGACTTAAGCTCTCGGATTAGTGCGGATGTATTAAGGAAATTCCCCACGGACCAAAGAAGAAGGGAAGAATAATATATAAACGATGAAAACAGAAAAGAGTATACGGTATATAAAAAAGGATTTCGCCCACCGCCGCCAGGAGAGCACGCAGCTACGGTTCATTTGATCCAACCAAAACGAAAAACCCGGACGCACCACGTGTGCCTCTGAATACCCAGGGAACATCACGGCAGCCAAGTAAAACCACACAAAGAATGTCAGGTATACTGCGGAGCGCGAGCACAAGGGCAAAACGCATTGAGAATTCCGACGCATGCATGGCCGATTTCGGCACGTGTCGTCTGAATATAAGTTAGTATTTAACAATTCCGACGTTTTACAAGAAAACTACCGATCGTGCTTGGCCGTGGCGAGACGTCCCACACACACACAAAAAAAAAAACAAGAACAAAGAGAAGAGAAAATCACTCGGGTATAAGTACTGCGATCGTGTGTCTCGGTGATAATTCTCCAGTATCTCCATACACACACACATCAGAATAAAAAGAAGAAGAAAATTCATTCGCCTTAGTACAAAGCGTCTGTACAGACTGTAGCTAAGCACATTTCATAAGATGTAGAGTTGGCATTCGAAGATAATTCATGAAACCAGTCTTTTTACGAAGTGCAGCATTAAACCCCGGGCGGCACGCTTCCCAAGCTCGCCTTTTCCTTAGGTACCCGGCACTCGGTACGCGTCGCTCGATCAAGTTAACAACTACCCGGTCACAAACAAACTTACACACTACGGATACACACCGACTGTTTATCTGCGTACCAGCAGACGAGCTGCATTGTTAAGTTTCTATAGGGTCTTTGCGATTCCAGAAATCGAGCGCTTGTGCTAAAAACATAAACTTTATAGAACAGAAAACGTTGCCAAGACAATACACTAACTATACTTGTCATGGTTCCGTTTGAGGTGCTGCAACAAGATGCCGAAATTGAAACACGAAATTCGGAAAATAGCAGGCCTACATGTGCCCGGAACACGCAGCGCAGTCAAATCTACAACTGGTAGAGTGGAGCAGTGGTCTTTCTCTAACCATTGGTAAACACGATTTGGGCAATTAAACCACACATATCAATCAATCGATTTGGGCGACCATACACGGCAAGTGCATTTGCAAGGATACCCAATATATATATATCACCACAATTTTGTGCAGTAAGGAAATACCCACTATGCCATTATTCCTAATTCAGTGAGGTAACCGCTGCACACGCGTAAGGCATTATGCGCACTTTGTGGATGATGTGGCCGATGACGATGAAGGATTATGGCTGTGACATCTGTGAAGGGCGGAACGATTTCAACCATCCACTCGTCGCACAATTAGCACTGTGTGATGCCTGGCTTGTTGTTTTAATTTTCTGCCAAGCTCCGTTACACATGTTAACCAAATTCCCTGTCCGACATGACGCAATTATAACGTATTTTTCCGATCAAGTTTCAAGCGCAGAAGTGGCTTTGTGGTATAGAATACCAGTCTGCATGCTTCGTCAAGGCCCGTGTTCGAATCCCGTTATCTGATCCAGGATATTATTTCGCACAATGCGTGCGATGGCGGCATATACGGATACCGGCGCGGACAACTGCGCCACCATAACATGCGACCACTGTTGCAATCTCCCAAACAACTTTCGCTGCAAAACTAAACTCTCAGACCTTCGTTTTCCCTTCTACTAACGAGCCTGCGAAGGCAAGATTAACGATGATATAGATTTCGAACAGTTTATCAGTCCGAACCAATTCGGAATTATTACACATCAGCGTCCCGTTTAATCTTAAGCCAGTCGGCATGCGGCTACTCCGCGTATCATATCGCTCTCTTCCCACAAAGCGGAGCTGCCATATTCATTAGGACTGCGCGGCTTTCGTATAGTGCCTCTGGTAGGTAGGCTCCAACAGTTCCCCGTGTACATGCACTATATAGGCAGAGCACGCACGACGGTGCGTGGAGCGGCGAGGATTGGATGGCGGGGAATAGCTCCCCTTATTGCCGGGCGTTAGGCTTAACCGCGCGCACGTGCGCAGACGGGTGTATACACACGCCTAATTTCCGCGCTCGCGAAGAAAGGAGACCCCTGCGCGCGGCCCTCGACGAAATGCTGTGTGCCATTCCACGATGAGCGCGTGCTCGGCCTCGGATATCTACGCGAGAAATGAGCATGGCGGCATTTTCTCCCTCGAGAAAACGAGTTTTCCAAAACGTCTTTTCAACTATTTGCACTACCGAACGGTCAGCTGCAGGATAAAGTTTCATATCGCTCAGTTTTTGGGAAAAAAAAAGACAGAGAAAGACAGAGAGAGAAAGAAAGAAAGAAAAGAGAGAGAAAGGAGAGAGAAGAGAGAGGAAAAAAAAAACAAAAGAGAGAGAGAGAGAGAGAGAGAGAGAGAGAGAGAGAAGAGAGAGAGGAGAGAGAGAGAGAGAGAGAGAGAGAGAGAGAGAGAGACGAAGCCCGCTCTACGGATGCGATATAGCACGGCAAAGACCACACAACCGAATTGCGGAGCGTATACAGTTCAGTGGCCAATTACTTCTAATTCGGGGAAAGTGCGGGCGATACATGGATCGCAAGCAAAACTATACTCCGGCGGACCTCTCTGCCTCTCGCATGAAAACCGTTCTTTCTCCATCCCTTTCTTGGCACTGTATGCGAACAATTCAATCCCGATGACACGTGCCTAAGAACACCCCATAGCAGTTGCGGCAGCCAACGACGAGAATATTTAGTTGCCGGGAAGCCCAAGCCAATCGTTTATATGCACACTCTTACGTTTCTTCGCACTTCCAGCTGCACCCACATAGAATATATAAAGGGACGCAAGGACTTACGTATACGCAAACTACTTTGGGGACCCGGCTCTGAGAGGCTCTAATGTGTCATGTGGAAAACGACAATGCATGGAAACAAAGACGCGAGCCACAGAACGAGCAGCAAAAAAAAAAAAGAGAGAAAAAAAGAATGCCCAAGGAATTTAATCTCTTGCAAGAGCCCGGGGCGATAAAAGTACGCACTTACGTCATAAGACGTCCTTTCCCCAAGTCATCTACGGTGGTTATCGCCCCACTACGAAGAAATGCTCAACCGCTTCACACGAGATATAATTCACATGTGCGGTTCGAGCTTTCCCGGGCGGCCTCACTCGCCAAGGAGGTGGTGATTGATTGATTGATTGATTAAAACTTTATTTTTGTCCTGAGAAGACGCAGGGGAGACCCCGCGCCACCCGGCTAATCCCACGTTGAAACCGTCAAGCCGAGCTTGGCGGCCCGTTCACGGGCACTCTGGGCGGCCAGGATTTGATCCTTAAGTTCGGGGCTGCGTAAGAGCGCAGCCCACCTGTCCTCGCTGAGGGCGGGGCCGATGGCTTCACATTCCCACAACACATGATTGAATGTGGCTAACAGTCCACAAGCGGGGCAATCCGCACTTGGATACCGTTCAGGGTAGATGACATGAAGAACCGCAGGGTTAGGATACGCACTGGCTTGCAATAGTCTTAGGGTGATTGCCTGCGCCCTGCACAAGGCCAGGTGTGGGAGAGGGAATAGCCTTCTTGACAGATAGAAGTGCTTTGTTGTTGTGGAGAATCCGCGTGAGCAACCCATCAGTCACCTATGCCAACGCACAACGTCTCCGAAGACCATTTGTGGATACGTGTCCAAACTCTGACGCTCTTGGAAATAATAAGACCCCTGCTATGTATGCACCGGCCCAAAAGCATATACACGAAGGCGCCACCCGTAAACACTGGCACTTCATACCACGAAGCCACGATTCTTGGCTCAACGGGAACGGTTCCATCGAGTAATCGCGACGGATATCACCGACCCACCGCCGTGGTCACCGCGATCGACTGCTCACCCTATATGTTGCGGGAAGAAACCCTGGCGGCGATGGCAGTTTTTTGGATGGACGCGAAGTGCTAGAGGTCGCCGTACTTCGATTTATTAGGTGCACGTTAAATAACCACATGTGGACGAAATTTTCCGGAGCCCTCCACTATACGGCGTGTCATCGTCTTCCCAATGCGGTTTTGGAACGCTAAAACCCCAGCATTCACTATAACGTACACCCCTGAAACACGCCTTCGTTTATGTACTTAATACGTTATGCATGTTGGGCAAACTTTTCGAATAAAAATGAAACTTTTATTTCGTTGTAAAACCAGCAATGGGGAAAATGTCAATGTGTTCGTCTTCAGAGGCACAGTGTTCGTACTCCGTGAATACTCCCTACACCTTTTCTTTTATGATGGCAGCAGACAACGCTCGTTCCACACGACGCTGGGTCGAAACCAAAATGTGTGCTCAGGCGACCTCATACCGGCGCCGGTGAAACTATGAGCGAAAAGAAAATGCCCTAAAAAAACCCCAAACTCACGCCAAGGAATCCTTAGCTATGCAGAAAAAACCTCATGACAGCCAAGTCGCACAACTATGCAAGTCAATAACGTTACCAGTGCTTTCTTTCTGGAACACGAACTGCTGCAAAACTTGTTCCGAGTTAAAAAAACTGTCGCACTGCTGCCCACTCGGGCATTCCTTAAGACAGCTATGGTATGACCAATTTTCTCGGAGTCATCAAATGCCCCCAACAACAACAACAACAAAAAAAAAATGCGCGCCCTTAAATTCTTCGTATATCGGTACGACAGTAAACACGGATCAGTGCGGGCTTCAGAACAAAAGAGCGCCGCTGTCCAGCGAAAAAAAAAAAAAACCATGGCTCGTTTTCATGTGACGCCACAGGAGAGAACCACTGCGGCCATAAATCGAGCCGTTTCGTAAAAAAAAAAAAAAAGGACCAAAGTACACCCCCTCCCCACACACTCCGAACCTTTCCCCGCAAGCCCCCTTGTTCCTTTCGCGGTATAAGGCACCGTACCATCCATCCTTAGAGATGAGGCCGAGACAAAGCGGAGGGACATAGAAGAACAGAAAAGTGCCCCAAAGGCAAGGAAGCCGCGCGCCATATAAGATTCGACAGCCGAGCCAAGTAGAGCTCGAGCAAAGCTCACAGCGAGGCCCGCGTAAGTCACCGGTCCAAACCATATAGCGCACAAATTGTTCGCCATCTGAGGCAACGCTGGATGGTGCTCTAGACCAACGACCTCCCTGTACCACAGTGCCGCGAGTGCCTCTCCCTTCTACCTCTATCTCTCTATGGCTTTTGTGCAGAGGGGCGGCTTTGTCGCGAGCGCGCGGAGCACTCCGCTGGAAACACCAATAACTCCGTGTACACGTACAGTGTTCCCGCGTGTCCCCGTAGATGACCTATCAGCTCTGTCGAACAGCCTGCTCGCGCTGAAAGGAATACGATGCCTTATACATACGAGGCCGAGACATACTGCGCCGGCGGGATCAAATAAATCGAAAAGAAAATACATGAAGGAACAGAAGACTCAGTTGCAGACGACATGCGTTGTCTTTTGAATAGCGATAAGGCGGATTCCGATTCCTGCGACGTTTGATATTAAACTGTAACGGGGACATGTCCTTTGTCGAGTGAACTTTGCGTTGCAGCGTTGCACGAGGCTTTTTGGTTTCTCGTTCTCCCCCTTTAGGCGCTATTCTTCGATGCATTTTGACCCCGCCGACACGACCGTCTCCTGTAGCAATACTACAGAGATGAGAAAATCTTTCACGTCGAGCTATGAAGGACAGAATCGAGCTATGAAGGACAGAGTTAGGCTCAAGCTTAGAGAGTCTGTTCGTCTGACTGGGTCGGCTTGTACACCATGGTAGAACGGAATTAAAAAAAAAAGTGTTTAATAGTACAATATTACACGACGCGTCGTCTGTACTTCATAAAGGTTTCGAATCGTGCGAACACGCGAGGGGAAAATGAGGAAAAAGACAGATCGCTATACGGTTCACGGTGAATTCATCCTGTCCGAAGCACAGTTCGCTTCAGTTACGACTTCCGTCACACAGTTCACCGGCGGAGTAACAAGAATCAAGGAAAGAGCGGCAAACATACTACATGAGGTAAGATGAGAAAGGGCGCACTTGCTGTGCAGCTCGCATTAGCTGTCTCGTGCGAAATGTCCGTGTATGAACAAGTAGCAAACGGGTAATCAAACATAGGTCATGCTTTAGCCATCTCACTTTTTATTACTGTACAGTGCATAGCCTGGTATGCTCAACAGTTAAGAGTCCAATTCCAAACTCGGCATCTCTATAACCAACAGCGAAAGAGAAACACTTTCCGAAAAAGAAAAAAAAAGAAAGATCGATCATCAGAGGGCTCTGAAAGTGTTGCGTGAAGTTCCTGGCAATGTAAAATAGAAAAAGAAAACTACAACGCGTGAATTTACGCATTAAAGTAAGTGAAAACCTGTTTGCGCTGCTGACAACGACGTAAACATAAGATGTTTGTAGAGCCGGTAACGAAGAGTACGGTAAACAAGGCAAGCCTAAAAAACAACAAACAAAAGTATATCAGCGTTTAAAATACGAAAATTCAAAAACTGTCAACTGCAGAGTCGCTAGCAAAGCATCACCGTTCCCTTCTGTTTACACTAAAAACGAAGGGCGCGCGCGCACGCACGCACGCACGCACACACACACACACACACACACAAACACACACACGCACACACACACACACACACACACGCACACACACACGCACACACACACACACACATCACTCAATTAATCAATGAACGAGCTTCGTTATGTGAAAAAGTATTAACACAAAGTATGAAATATACAGACGAGGATCCCAAAGTTCGCAACTGCAACGGGGCCCTCAAAGCAATCTTTGTTTTGTTTTTTTTTCCTTAGTAGATGTACTGATCCTTTCCCGTCCACCTACGGAAGCTTCCTGCACCTAACGTGGCTTTGCCTTGCCTCAGTGATCGGAGGCACATTAGAACCTATCTGCAGCTCACCTGGTTTCGGACTGCCTCCGTGATCGGCGCACCTCTGACCAAACGACGTTGTCACGAGATGACATCTCGCGTGACGTCACGATGACATAATAAAATTTCGCGATTCATGACGTCAATCGGTAACGTCATCGCGCGATGATTAATATGCATTACTCACGTTGACGCCGCATTAGATGACGCTCAATTTTCGCCTTTGACGAGGAAGACGTTCGACTGAAGTGGACAGCCTTCCTCATCACTTGGCGCAATGTTAGTGGAAGCTGCCTGTATACACGTGGGTGCGACGAAACGCGAGCGAAAGAAAAAAAGAGAAACGGTTCGGCGGTGAGCCGGATAGAGTCGTCTCGGCCCAATTAGAGATGGCAAGGCCATATATATGTGAACGGCATCTCCGCCACTGCGCGGGCCCCGCGAGACGTAATGAAGCTCGCATCCCGCACCTCCGCGTGTCGTTTGGCGGCGAAAGTCGCGTACGGGCATCGTTGGCGTGGACCCACATCTACAGGCTCCTCCCCTCACCCTCTTCCAAGGCCGATCGAAAGTGCGTTCCCATCTAAGCAGCGCGGGGTGCAAACCCCCTTTCCGTCCACCCTTCGTCGCCACGCTCCATTTCATACACGCACCGCCATTTTTCTTCCTCTCCCGAGCTGCCCGTCTCAGGCACGGTCGTCGCAACGCTACTAGACTGGCCGCCGCCGCCGCCACTGTACCGCTACTGGCACGAGAGCGAACGGAGCCGCTACTGGGGCCCCCCATTCTTTGCAGAGACGGAAATAGCGTATTGCGAACGGGCCGTTGCGATGGAGCTTGTCTCATATCTTGATGGAATAAAGCACTCAAGAGAGAGAGAGGGGGGGAAGGTAAAGGATAAAAAAATAGTGAGAGTATAAAAAGACGCTGCACTCTATTCGAGGGTTATGTAACAAAAAGAGCGAAGCGCACCAGTTTCTCGCACTAAACGGCCGTTTGTGTAAGTATAGGGGAGGGGGCGGGGAGTGATGGATGCATAAGCATAATTTTAAAGCGAATAAGTAGTAGGAGAGTTCACTCAGGTTTTAAACAAAAAAAAACAAATAATAAAAAACTTCACCGGTACTTTATTGCACTTATAAGAAGTGGTGATGGATGCGAGGCGCATTTTTCTCTGTGGAATGCAAAACAATATCGCGCGCGATGTAGGCACCACTCAACGCGGGCATCAGCTATACGTACGGAAGAACAACAATTCGCCATATATGCGCGAAGGCCAGCCGAGTCCCGAAGAGACGCAACAAAGGCCCGAGTGTGAGTAATTGATAATGACAAAAATGGGACTTCTGGTTACTCCGAGGAATTGGCCGTACGTGAATCGGGGCGAGATGTCATTCGTCGAAGAGGCAACAGGGCGCGCCACCGAGGAGTCGCTTCCGGCCATAGGAGCACCGGACGAGCCGCATGACCATTGCGATCGTTTTATTGGGCTCTCCCTAAAAGCGAGCAGGGAGTAGATGTACTGACGGCACACGTTTTGTGACCGTATACTCGTTGCCCTACGGATATCGCCATATCGCTCCCCAAACGCTCAAATAACTCGCTTCGTGTCTGGTTGTATGTTCAAGGATAGCAGGGCTATGCGAAAAAAAGAGAGAGAAAAAGAGAGAGATTAAGATAAAGAGAGAAGGTACAAAGAGCACAACAGAATTGTATTGGCTGTGACGTACAGGTAATCCAAAAAAAAAAGATGGCTAAACAACAAAATAACAAAGACGCGTTAGGGATCCAAGAAAGTGCGGGTTACATGCACGTACCTATGCGAGACCAGAGTTAATATTTGTCTTTTGACGAAGTCATGGCACCGATACTAAAGACGAAGGTCGAAAAAAAGCGTGGCGCAACATGTTCACTCTATAGGTAGATGTACAGTCGAAGCCACTAATAACAATACCATTTTAGAAGCCAAGCATTTCATTGCGTACTGCAAGCACATTTGGCGTACGCCCATCTGTCTGCCTGTCCGTCTGTCTGTCCGTCTGCCTGTTCGTCCGTCTGTCCGTCCGTCTGTCCACCTGTCTGCCTGTCCGTCTGTCTGTCTGTCCGTCTGTCTGTTCGTCCGTCTGTCCGTCCGTCTGTCCACCTGCCTGCCTGTCCGTCCGTCCGTCCGTCCGTCTGTCCACCTGCCTGCCTGTCCGTCCGTCCGTCCGTCTGTCTGTCTGTCTGTCTGTCTGTCTGTCTGTCTGTCTGTCTGTCTGTCTGTCTGTCTGTCTGTCTGTCCTTCTGTCTGTCTGTCCGTCTGCTTACGTCTTAGCGCCGCGGAGAGTATACCGTCTCCTGCTTCTCGTCAGACTCCCTTTACCAGCTAACAACGAGTATAAATTCAGCTGTTCAAACACTATATATGCAAGACGAAGAGCACGAAATGATTTGTAGGGTTTAACGTCCCGAAACAACCATCTGATTATGAGAGACGCCGTAGTGGAGGGCTCCGGAAATTTCGACCACCTGGGGTTCTTTAACGTGCACCCAAATCTGAGCACACGGGCCCACAACATTTTCGCCTCCATCGGAAATGCAGCCGCCGCAGCCGGGATTTGATCCCGTGACCTGCGGGTCAGCAGCCGAGTGCCTTAGCCACTAGACCACCGCGGCGGAGCGAAGAGCACGAAAAATGATATAAGGATGACGAAAAGTACATCGCGCGACAAGACTCATCACTCGTCAAGGCGCCAAGAAACTATGAAAGCGTCAAATAACGTAGTGTACTTCATAGTAGGCTTAGCAGAAGATGAGACAGCAAACGATGGAACAACAAACGTAAGGCGAAGAGAGTGAGACAAACAGAAAGACGTAAAAAAAAAAACTCGTCTACAACACGTTTAGAGGTAAAGGCGATTACAAGCAAGGAACTTCCAATGAAAGGCCAATGTTGAAAGAGAGGTGAGGAAGAGAGGAAAGGGTAAGTGGATCGGAATACGAGGACGGCGAACAATAGCTGGCGTAGAGTCACGCTCCCGGGTATGGGTCGCAAGAGATAGCGCCTATAAGCTCTTCCCTCGGGAAGCTCCATCAAGGCAGAATGGTCGACAAAGACCTCAGAGGGGACGTATCATGACAACAGGTGAAAGGACGACGTCGTCACCCCTCTCTCCCTACGCGTCGACATCGAATCGCCACGAACGTCTTTGAGGCAGCAGCGCCCGCCGTACATGCTCCGGAAGACTAGGCGAAAACATCGACGTTCAATTGCGGGAAAGAAGGGAGACGTGACGGAAGCCACGTACTCGAGCACCGCCGCAGGTCAGTCCTGGCTGGACTCAAACTTCCGGCCGGAAACGACGACGCTTTGCTCCCGAAACCCGTTTCAGGAAACCGGAAATCGAATGGCGACGCCTATACCGCCACCGCCTCGAGCCCTTGAAGAAACCACAACCAATCTCGGGAGCCCCTGTAGAAAATTGCGAAATAAACAGCGAGGTGAAATGAAGGTAGAGAGACCAAGAAGCTGTAGCAGCGCCTCAAAGCTTCCCGGCGCCCAATAACCCCGTCTTCGCCCCAGAAGAGACGACAGTTCCCTCGAGGACAAGCGCAGCAGTGCCAACACAAGCACGCGTCCGTTGACAGCAGGAAAGATGGGAGGACGCAACGCAGTCATAAAGTCCCCATGCCTCCCCCTTCTCGCTCCGCCTCATCCACGCGTTCCCAATAGACGGCGTCCGCACAGAGGACCGCCAGCAGAGATTCGGGCGAAATGTAAACACACGCCACGCTATGTTGTTCAGTGCGATGCAGGGCTTTCGGATGTGAAGCCAGCCTTATATATCCGGAGTAATCATCGCAAGGCTAACCGTCGGGGACGGCTTCGAAACGCACCGTTAGAGTAGTGCGAGTGATGTGTTTTTGTAACGTTCGCTATTTAGCAGGAATTGCGAGAGGATGAACAACGCGTGGGTTTTCGGAGCACGTAATTGCGCGACTAACGTGCACGCATATACAAAAGCAACGACATACTTCTTAATGTGAGCTTTATGAGTGGGCAGCCTCGAAATCAACCTTCTATGAGAGAGGGAGGCGTATACAAACTTCCTTTTGCATTACTCGTGTAACATATATTCGGCACCGCCCTCCCTCTCCCCCACCAACTTTTTTTTAATGGTGGTGGTGAAACTTTATTACCCAGAAAAGGGTCCTGAAGGACACTCGGCTAGACGCCAGGCGGAGAGGGCATTTCGCACGTCGGAACAGAGAGCCCGAAGCTCTCCAGCGCCTCACGGACCTCCTGGACAGCCCGAAGTTGGTCTGCTAGTGAATCACTTTTTAGCACTTTGGCTCACTGTTCCTTGTTCTTGGCGTAAGTGTCACTCGATGCACAACCACGGAGCATATGGTTCAAATCTACACGTTCCCGACACTGCTCCATCCAGAGGACTTTTTTTTTTTTTAGGGGGCGAAGCTTCTTAAGGCGTGGGCTATGCGTCCCCCGTATGTAGCCACCTCTTGTTTAGTTCTTGCAGTGTTCTCTAGATAGCGGTACCGTCCCCTGTATGTAGCCACTTCTTGTTTTTTTTGCAAAGTTCACTAGATGGCGGTACTTCTAGCTGATGATGGAAAGATGCAAGATGTTATGAACTAGACGGCGGTACTTGTAGTTGATGATGAAAGATGCGGGATGTTATAAAATAGGAATGATGTCACATAAGGCGCGTGTCATTGGTGACAGGCAATCGTTCGATTTAGTGCGGCGACGTAGGCTCAGGGGAGCGTTGTAATAACATCGAGTGGGCAAAATTTACGGAGGATTCACGTTTTACCAGGTTTACCTCCGGAGCTTCGCCCACTCATCATCATTCACTTCGTGGATACAGGGCACTTTTTTATTTACACGTCGGCACGATGCTTGTGAGCCAAAGCAGAACACTCGCTCTCTCACATGGTCGACTTACGAACTCTCGAAGATGTTCGATGAGGCGAGTAGCATGCCATGAAACGATCGACGCGAGGTCTCCTATAGATCGGCAGCTCTTCGAAAATACTTAGCACTTATGTTACATAGCTTGTTACTCGCACTCGTTCGAAAACCCGCGCGTTACGATTCACTATTATTGATATTTTCTCCCTCTCTCTTTATGCATTAACGTATGTGAGATACAAAGGAAAACTACGGGTGCCTGTCTTTTGATACATACGGCTGCGCTATAAGCAAGCTCCGAAAGTTTTGTCGAGAGCAAAGGCAGTCGCATCGTCGAAAGTTCTTTCCACCCCACCCGCTAAAGTTCTTGAAAACTTTAGAACTGGAATAAAATCCGTAGCAGGTAATCCATTTTCATCAGCCAATCTTTCCTGTCAAACACATGATATCTGACAGCCATCCTTCTGGTCTGTCCCTACACGGACCTTCAATATCGCATAACCCCGAAAACGCGCTCCGATTTCTTTCTCCTTCGACGCCATCGCATGAAGGTGCTGAAAGAGCGAAGGAATTTAATGTTTCTGGTGGCGTATCGCTCACACACAACTTTGCGAATCATTGCACGGTGACAACAAGACACAAAACAAAGCCACGAATCAACAGGACCATCGACGCTGTCGAATAGTTTCTCCGTTTTGTTTCCCGTCTCCATGCGCTCCTCCGCACGGTGTAATTAATTGTCACAAACTCGTCGCACTTTAAACTTTACGTAACTGTATGCATACATAAAGATACGGCTACAGTGTAACAGAATGAAGTTGGCAGAACCTTGAGCCGTATACACCGAGAACCTGCCAACGCGCCTCGCGGCACAGCAGGAAAGAACGACGAGGTCATCCGGAAGCTACGTCAGCAGCTCCGCACTCGGTTGCAAAATGAAGATAGTGGAAATATATGAATAAAGACTAGAGCAAACAACAAAAGATTCCAAGAGAGAAGGAGAGAATAATACCAAGGAGATGACCGCCATTGCGCGCCCTATGTTCACCACACATGCGTGTACGGGACTTTAGCAGTTTTCCAGACACGCGTTATATATATATATATATATATATATATATATATATATATATATATATATATATATATATATATATAGACCGAGGAGGAACAGTCATCAAACGAATAAGTCTACAACACAAAGATCTCCCGAAATAAGGACGGAGATGTCGACCGCGCAAGAGGGAGGGAGGAAGCTTCAGGGACAAACGGGAACACCCATTTTGCAGGCAAAAAAAAAGAAAGAAAAAGGATAAACGGCAGAATACATAAAACCCGGAACACCGTTGGGACCCAAATGATAACGACACTGCCGGAGGTGACAGTAAGCGGACGAGTAGTAAAAGACAGAATGGAGGAAAAAATGTAGAAAGAAGGAGTCAACCGCAGGAGTTTGGGAAATTTCAATGCCGCCCATGTTAACACGGCACACGTCCATGTAAAGGCGGTGCAGAGCGCGCAAATGAGCCATCGCACGCAGACGGGCCCCATGTACCGTGTCTGCGTGCGAGCCTGAGCGAGCGTGTTGGATGAAAAAAAAAAAAAAAGCAGCAGCGGCACCGGCAGCGACATCGCAGAAGTCGACCGAGGCGAGCGAACGATCAATGACGATGCTGGCTCAGGAAAAAAAAAAATAAAGAGTCCCAGCAAAAAAATTACAAGTCGCCCTTCGAATTTCGCTTATTTATTGGCCGTTATCATTATTCAAAACGCCACACGTACAAAAAATAAAAACGCCCAACGAGCGGCGCCAGGACTAAGAAAGCAGAGAGGCGGGCATCCCGCGTGCTGGATGACTTGGGCTCACGAAAAGCGTTTTACGGCCACCCGTCCGCTCGCCCCACGAAAGAAGGGAGAGGGGGACATATGAATATACGCGTCTTTGATGTCGCTTTTCGCGAGGCGAAAAACGCGCGCTTCGAAAAAAACATTCCTCTCGATCGCCGAACGCTTTTCACAGCCCATTTCGGATGTATATTCGGGTGTGTAACGTATAAGTGTTTGGAATTGGAATGACCTCGACTTTTCTTCCTTGTTTTCATTACGGCTGCGGATCTAGAGGTTGTGGATATCTCACGGGCCGTAACGTAAGGCTAGGAGTACGGCACGGCGTCTGCTGGGAATTAGAAGTGAAAGGTCCCTTTGTGCACGTGAGAAAGTCTAAGCCGATGCGATATGCTGTGTTGCGAATGATCATTCTAATAATATTCTTTGGTATCCACGCTCGAACAGGACATCGACCTGTAGTCATATAGACCGTTTTCTCTTTCTTTCTTTCTTTATTTCTTTCTTTCTTTCTTTCTTTCTTTCTTTCTTTCTTTCTTTCTTTCTTTTTTTCTTTTACAAGCAATAAGATTTCATGTATTGCGCTGCGACATGCTACCTCTAACTTATTAACTCTCTTTCTTTCTTTCTTTCTTTCTTTCTTTCTTTCTTTCTTTCTTTCTTTCTTTCTTTCTTTCTTTCTTCTTTCTTAAGCAATAAGATATGGTTTCATATATTGCGCTGCGACATGCTACCTCTATCTTATTAACGTTAAAGCATCTTATGGCTAGCAACAGCACGTGTGGCCTGTGCCACGGGAACTGGCCTGAGGAAGGAACTGCCGCAGCAACCGCATGCAGCCGCTGCGTAAGAGAGGAGAAACCAAGCATCAGAAAGGGAAGTCCCGACTGAAAAGGCGAGAAAGAAGGCGCGTAAAATAGTAGTCGGCACACTACGTAAAAAACGTCGATGTCTGGAACACGTGGCCACCGGTATGGTTCTCACAAAATGATCGCGCCCTCGTTCGCAGAGATCCGAGAGCTGTTTTTCTTTTTTTTTTCGTTTGACCCGAAGGTGCAACGACTCCTGATATATAAATTCCCCCCCCCCCCTTTTTTTTTTGCGCAAGCCGTCTATCTATAGATCGCTCAAACACTCGTGTACTTCCATTCGCTGCGAATACCAGCGTCCTTGAGGGGCGCACTCTTTCTGCGGCTTTACAGGATCAAATACTCCCGACATGCAATTACAACGCGAGCTAACTCACAACGGTCACTCGAAACGAGACGGGTGCAATCATTTCGGGCAAATTATACACGGCAGGCGAACACCGCACGCCACGACTCCGTAAACACAGCGTCAGCCCACCCGCATTTCCATGCGAGTGAACAACTGCGTCGTACCAAATGCCAAAATGGTTCCTCAGAACTCGCCTACACTTTCCGATCCCATTCTGAGTGAACGCAAACCTGCAGCGCCTCGACCTTCGCCCGCATTTCCCAGTACACACATTCATAACCCGCATTTTCATTCGGGGATAATTTTATTACACTGGCAAAAAGAAGATCAGCGACCAGGAATGTTCCTTAGGGAACAGCTTCCGCCGTTCAAATTCCATTAGCTTTTTTTTTTGTTGAGCCTGCTTTTTTTCAACTGGATCATCACGGGAACTCCTAACAAACGACAACAAATTTTTCATAAAAATGGAGGGGGTGAGCAAAAGAAAGAACAAAATAGGGTGAATTAAGAGCGTAAACCAGGATCGCTTGCTTCAGACGGATGCGGACAGAAGGAAAAAAAAAACATAATGACGGCAATATACGCTAAAAATAAAGATGAGGGAATTATAGGCGAATGTTTTGGCGATGTCGGTACGTGCACAGACGTGGATACGGCGGGACGGTACGATCGCTAAGGGACAACCGTCACCTGGCTAATGCGATTTCCGGAAGTTTTATTTTTTTTTTCCGGTTCCCACGAAGCTCGCATCAACAATGGCTCCACTGCATGCGAGAGCTGTTTCGCCTATACGGCTGAATGAGTAAACATAGAAACTCCTCAAGGCAATTAAAGTGAAGTTCTTAAGAAAAAAAGTTTTAAAAGAAGAAGGTGTGCGTGTTCAATTGGCACGGCGCCTGGCCGTGCTTGAGAGACACAACCGTTCTGTTCAGCTGATCAAGCAGTTAATGATTGGTAAGGTAAGGTGGCGCTATATTCGGCAGCCATTACGAGAGCACGGCTACAATAATACATCGGCGAGCGCGGTGGAGGTGTGAGAAGAAAAGGGGGGGGGGCATCAACCCTCCACTTTTTCTTAATTTTATGGAATCGCCAGCTCTGCCACGTACCTTCATTCAGTCAATCGAACTTTGCCCCTTTGTCCTTAAATGCTCTGGGTTGTGGTCCCGCAGGTTTCTGGCGAAAGCGGCGGACGTGTTCTTCTAACGTTGCATTGAAGAACGGTTTACTCTCCAGACTTTGCACCAATGAGAAAGCCGTGGCCCAAAGGATGCCCGTTGGGAGAAGCCAGTCATCGCTTCGTTTCGAATATGCGTACATTGCCACTCTCGACTTCTTTCGCACTCGACAGAGTGAGAGGATAAAACTTCGCCCCTTCTATCGGAGAACCCTTCTCACGCCTATGCGGCTCAGCGCCAACTCATGGCAGGCGATTTCGGAACTTGTACACAAGAGGTTTATTTATTTATTTATTTATTTATTTATTTATTTATTTATTTTCGATACTGCCAGTCTCATACGAGACCAAAGCAAAAGGGCATCAGTTCTTGGATACACAATACAGTTTTCAGTTTCACGTTTATACAGCGGCATATTTGTCAGAACGTCTAAAAGTGGCTGGAGGCAGAAATACCTGTAGCATTTATTTATTTATTTATTTATTTATTTATTTATTTATTTATTTACAATATCTACAACACGTACGTGGGGTATCAGTGTACGGGGCGGTATTAACACTGAAATTCAAACCCACATGCATGACAATATGCAGATTCTGCCACAATATATGCGCCACATCGCATGTTTCGCCAATGCACAACTATAGCTGCAGTCTCTCGGAGTGAAGCGAGAAGGGCGCGAGAACTCCCGCTTGCCGCGAGGAGCCCGTGTACAACAACGAGGGAGTATTTTTTATTTGATTTCATTTTTTTATTCAAGGCAAAATCGTTACACTTTCCTTGGGGGACACGAATAAAGGCTAAATAAACGCCTGACTATAGGTAGTGGCACCCTGGCATATGGCCCGAAAATCCCCATAAACCATTACGGGACTGTATACCAAGTCGAGCACACAAGCAACGCGTGCACAGCTCTGGGTAATGGATGAACTTCAAGATTTAAACAAACGAAAAAATGGGCCACGTATATGCGTGCTGTGCGGCAAACGACGTCGAAAGATGATAGTCTTCTGCCTGGAGGCACTGCGTCAGACACGGCGCTATGTCTCACGCAGTGCCTCTCACGCAGTAACGTAAATAAAAGATTTTTTTTATTTTTAATCACAGAGCCATTGATATACTTGCACCGGGTCGTTTATACGCAAAGCGTAGGAAACAGCCACTTTTTCGTTCCTAGCGTCGCATTGTCAACGCAGCTTAATAAACACTGCAGTATTTAGAATTGCGTACTTATACATTTTATAAAAAAAACACCATACCTAATACCTACGTATTGATGTGGCGCCTTCAAATATGTGCAATGTTTGCTTTGTGAATGACAATGTTCACAAGTATGAACACAGCCAGATAAAGATGGGTGGGCGTTAATAAAGGGGTTATGATTTCGCCAGGTGGCTGAATCATTGGACGTAAGGACCACAGGAGAAACGATTTTCCAATACAGAGAACGCAATCGCTTTTTCAACTGAAACTGGATAACGCGACTGCAAATACGGTTCGAGCTTCGTTGCAAACGCACATGAGTGACGAAACGACAGTTTCTTTCATTATACTGTCTGAACTTCCAGATCTTCCGCACAGAAACTATACAAATAAAAAAAATCACAGCATATCCACGAGGTCAATGATGACGAGTGGGACGAAGCGGACGCACGCACGGCACTTCACCCCACTCATCAACATTCACTGCGTGGATATGCTGTGACAACGTTTTTATTGACATGCAATGCAATGCAACTGGCTACTACGACGACTACGACAACACGGGACATACGATCTACGACGTGAAAAGCTTCGCCCGTAAAAAAAAGAAAAAAATTCAAAGAAAATGGACATCGTATATTTGAGCCTTCCTGAATAAATGTGAGGTGACAACGAGATGCAGTATATCGGGTGATTCTGTCCGGCATAACACACTGCGGGGACTATATCACGCGATGCCAAACAACTTAAGCCTTCGCTACCAACTTCGTCACCGAGCATGTGCCGATTTTGATACATTCTTCGTAGCTTCATCTGGTTAATGCATATTTCGGATGATACGCTTTAATTTTGCGGTTCCCGAGAACATCGCATCAACAAGATTCTACTACGCATGTGATCTAAATCTATACACAAACCGCAATACTCACTTAAAACATCAAAATGTACCTTTATTTTGTCATTCTTTTCGAGTGGGAAACGAACCGAACGTTTTTTCTTTGTTCCTGTTGCTCCTACAGTGTTACAGTGAGGAATGTGAGGGGTTTGTATCCATACAAGAAGTGAGAAGTAGCCGGTGTCTTATTTGTGCGTGAACAACTCCCATAATAATAATTAAAAAAAAATACACGTTCCACCTCATACTGTTCACGACAGTGGAAGTGGAGCACACCCGAGTGAGGCACCAATCCATCGCATTACCTTTTTTTTTTTTTTCTGCCAAGAACCGAAAACACCACCGAAGGGGCAAGCACCTGGATTCTGAAATCCCCTATAAGAGAGACTATACCTAAGGCGCAAGCACTTTTCACTCCAGCGAGTTTTAAAACAGAGCGAGCCTGGATAATAAAAAAGCAGAAAGCCGAGCGTATCTTCGCCCCTCATTCGCTCTACCTCGCTCAAATGCACATAAATGTGGCGCCCGGGGTCGCTCATTCCCGGCGCTGCAGCGATCCCCTCGTTGCAAACTGACTGATCAGGCACTGGCCGAGCGGCCCTCCGCGCGGCTATCTAAATTCAAATCTCTTATCCGGGCGCCGGATTCGCTTTGTCGGTGAAAAGAAGCGGAAGGATTTTAGAAGCGGCGTGCGCACCCGTATAGAGCAAAGCTAAGGCGCCTATAGGGCGTAAAAGGGTGCAGACCCCGAGGCTCCGGCACGACTGAGACGCCTTGAGGCACGTAGGCACTTCGGGGGCGATGAAAGTAGGGCACCTCCATAAAGCTGACAGCGGCGTAGCCATTTTGTAGACTCACGAACAAAGAAGAGCGTTGTCCTATGGAGGAAATGACGTTTCCGTTTCGGTACACACGTATACAGGTGACACTTCACCGTCATCACCTCCTCCCCTTCCCATACCCGTCACATCAACGCGGCCATGAACCGCTACAGCTTATCCAAGTAATAATAGAATGACCTCAATATCGGTGTTTATTGTCGTTGCTAATCAGTCGTTGGAAAAATTACTCGAATCCGTCAAGAACTATTGGAGCTACGGAGGTCTGTCACGCGCTTTGAGTGCCGCTTTCTGTCTAGCCTCATGTCATGACGAACGCGCTGGACGCTGCACAAGAAAAGATGACGTAGGGGGATCTGCCACGGTGGCGTAGCGACTAAGGTGCTCGACTGCTGAACAGAAGGTCACCGGTTCGATACCGGCCACAACGGTCACAGTTAGACGGAGGCGAAATGGTAGAGGCTCATGTGTTGTGCGATGACAGCACGCGTTCAAGAACATCAGACATGTAGCCAAAATTTCCGGAGCCCTCTATACTGCGGCGTCCCTCACTATCATACCGTACTTTTGGAAAGTGAAACCCCACATATTGTTATATTGTTATGACATGGGAGAAAGAAGTTACGTCAGTGCACGTGCTAAAACGCGATCGAAGGACAAAAAAAAAAAAAACGGTGGAGGGGCGGCACATAATTGAAAGTGCCTCTTATTGCCACCAGCAAGACCTGCTAATTATCGCGCGGCTGCAAGAGTATTGTACCCCTCGCACGCATCGTTTTTTTTCTTCTTTCTTTTTTGAAAACCTATACAATCCAGAGAAACACGGTCGCTAGCGTGCAGCGTCGTGAAACTTGTTAAGAATGAAAGTCCTACACGATAACTTCGGCGAGAACCGTATAGAAAGGTGGACGCGCGGAGAGAGGCGAAACAATCGAGTTTCGGCCCCGCGGGTCCACAGGTTTCCATCTCACGGTCGGCCTCATTAGCTGCGAGCGCGTCGGCGCTCTGACGAGCGATGCACCCGGGCGCATGCACCATATACACGATAAACGGCCGGAGCGCATGCAAAACGCCCTCGCGCGGGGCTTCGTTTCATGACGAGGATCGTTACGAAAAGTTCCAGGATGACCGACTGCTTGCAGGGCCGAAGGGAGCTCGCGAAATTAGGCTCATTCGCCCACGCGTGTACAGATGATCGAACGCACGCAACGTAGGCATTGGTATGGAACGTAGAATGGAAAAACACCGGAGGCGGTGCCACACCGCATGTCACGGATCTGCGACAGTCTATCTGCGCACGGCACCGCTGGGCAGTGTCCAAGCGACTGATGGGGTCGAAATATGAGACAGCGCACAAAACTGCACGGAACACACGCCAATACACGCTATTAGGCGGGATTTGCGGATTATCCTGACGCACCGGGAATTCAAAGAGAAAGCGGATTATACGCTAAGCGCGCGACGACCTGCTATACGACAATATATCGACTCGCAATATCCCGAAGGTCCCTTTTTGCCGAGTTATATCGAGCGGCAATTTGGGCGGATAACCTGCGAAACGCAGAGGACTGGCCATCTTCTACATCCGATCGGTGCTTCCGTGCGTTGGCGCCCTTTTTTCGCGCCATAGTGTCTAAATTGCATAGGCTATATAGGCACATGGGCCACTTGGGAATGGTCATACGGTTCCTCACGCATTTGCCTTAGGCAAAAACAAACCAAAAGCCATCTTCTGAGTCAATCGAATCAATGACTACCCCACCTTACTTCCATCGTAAACTTACAGCGCCTCACGTGGCTTCAGTGTCTCCAGGATCGGCCCTCTTTCGACACATGACGTGATGCTACGCTATGTGACAACATAATGAGCTGACGCAGACGTCATAGATTGACCTCATCGCACGATTTTTTTTAAAAAACAGAAGTCTTTTATGCCGGGGTCCATCAAAATTTAAGTGAATTTCTGTAGCAGGAAAGAATACACACCATCAAACGACACACACACACACACACACACACACACACACACACACACACACACACACACACACACACACACACACACACACACACACACACACACACACACACAACAACAACAACCACAACAACAACACGGGCGTCGAGCCAATGAGCTCTGCATGGGACTATAATGCCGGGCATGCTGTCCACTACGCCACGGTCACATACTTCGCATGCTTCCAAAAATATGCCTCTTATATCTACCACTGCCTTCTCACAGCGTTTATGGTGAAGTGCCGTGCTCCATCATGGCCGAGGCACCTGCGATTAGTTTTTTCAACGAGTCGTTTCTAAGCGTATTTGCAGTTTTGTCAACGCCTCAGCACACCCCCAGGTGGCGACCTTGAGTCGGCGTCACTCATAGCATCCATCCATGCCAAAAGTAGCTCTCTAACCTCTGGAAGGCGCCTGTTTTGCCTGGATGTATAGCTACGCGTTATCCATGCACACTTGCCCCGCGACCAATCGCGGCCGGCCGAAGCCAAGACACGGAGCGCGTTGCGTTTCCGTCCGGCAGGGCAGAGGTGTTCATCACTCCACAACAAGCCGCGAGTAGACCGTATAGCCCAAGTTCAGCGTCTAATCAGCCACGCACTTCAGGCTGTCGCATCACATTTTCTGGTTCCGCTCTCATCCTGAACTAATACAGCTAGCACAACAATCTATGACCTCAAGGGTTTGTTTAATCATTAATGATGGACGTTCGTCGTCGGGGTGTAGATAGATGTACGGCTAAGTGTCGCAGTGGATGCATCACCGTTAAGCAATGCTGTAGCTGTCAAGCACCAATACCCATTTGTGCAAACTCTCTTATATCAATGCAAATTAAGCTACTTTCTGTAAGCACACGTTTTGCTTTCGAGTTTTACCGATTCTTATGACGGAGGAGATCTACCATGTTCTTTTTCTATTTTTTTTACCTTACTCATGTTCACGTCGATGCCATCGATGGTTAATTTTTTTCTGTTCGATCGGGCCTTTAAAGCTATCGCTTTAAAACTGCAAAATTACTAGTCACGCACGAACGCCCGCCTCCATTAATCATTTCATGCAAGATTTTACTTCGAACTGAAAGGAGACACCGCGCGAAACTAACGGCTCGACAGCGAGAACTTTCCAACGAAAACTTCCCAAAAAGCGACAGGGACTACGAGGCCTCTCGGGTTTCTATGGGAGCGATTCGCACGAACGCGTAAAACCAACCATAATGACGGGTTGAGCGGTCAGTGCTAGCTCCGCCTCCGCTATAACCTCCGTTTACTTGTGACGTATAGACAAAGGAGCTCGCCCGAAATACGTGCGCTTAAAGGTGGCAGCGGAAGCGCTCACTTTATCCTCGCAAAGGAAGGAGAATGAAAGCAGAGAGGCCCCACGCGCCTCTCCCGTCAACGCCATTCAGTCGAGGCAAACTTCGGTTGAGCGACGACGCGAAATCCTCCGCTGCCAGTCGGTGTAACTAATGATGCGGTAAGCGCTCAGAACCATGTACGGGACCCGGCGACTGCCAAACTCCTGGCGCGCTCGACGGAGTTCGATCAGCGAACGAAGTAAAGGGACAAGAGAAGCGCCTCCCCTACTTTTCTTCTTCTTTTTTTTGTCGACAATGTTTTACACGTGCCACACAGGCGTAAACCTGCACACGAACGTATAGAAGTGTAGAAAAAGGAAACAGCGAAAGAGACACATTTAATTGCGGGGTGCGTCACGCATCTACTGGTGGAGCAGACAACCCGTAATTACTCTTTCTTGCCCACTGCTCGCGCCGGATACAGAGCGCAAACTGTATCGCGCCAACTAATGATCCGCGTGAGCACATGAAAAAGTTGGTGCTCTAACTATACCACACATACTCTTTCGCGACGCAGACAGTTAAAAATAACGCAGCACAGATGAAAGCCCGAAAACTTACTGCCTCGTCATATCGATGCGTCACATAACGCCGCGGCGGTGTACACACCGGAAAAGCGCGACCAGCTCAACAGTGAAAGACGCAGTAATCTCTCGGCCTGCGTATCTGACTGATCGCAAATAAATCCCCGCCGAGAGACGCGACACAATCAACGCAATACGATGTGAGCTGCAAAAGTGCTGCAAAGAACATCCTTAGCGGTGCAATACGCCAAGAAAGACTTAAAGAAAACCAAGGAAGAATGGGTGACGCAAAGCTTTGCTGCGAGAACCTATCATATGCAAAAGTTTAAAATACTTAAATTCACACTAAACGAAATTCCTCTAGAGCACGCACGTTAGTTCCGCAGTTTGCGCGATCAATCAATCAATCAATCAATCAATCAATCAATCAATCAATCAATCAATCAATCAATCAATCAATCAATCAATCAAAGTATACATGGCTTCAAATGTAAAAGTGAAAAGAAAACAAACTGCCGATTAGCCAGCTTGATAGGTTTAGCCGGTATCGTAAACCAAGCAACTATTGTCAAAAAAAGTTCAACGGCGCGGGAAAAAACACGAATGCGCTTCGTGTCGGGTCTCTTTTCACGAATTCCTTGTATTTTTTTCACATTGTTGAAATTTTCATAACACTGAATATCAGCTCTCCCAAACACTTACGTTAATCGTCTATCGCCTCGTAAGCAAACCAATAATTACTAGCATCACACTTACGCATGGTCATGGTTTCCTTTCATTGAAAAAGAGACAGACAGATAGATAGATAGATAGATAGATAGATAGATAGATAGATAGATAGATAGATAGATAGCGACGGGAACTACCGTACACTGACGTTTCTTGCCGCGGCGGCCGCATTTTCAATCCAAGCAAGGCAAAGATGCTTGAGGCGAATGCACTTAGGTTTAGGTGAACAGGTTCAGGTACGCGTTAAAAAACCTCAGTTTGTCGAAACTTCCAGAATCCTCCACTACGGTGTATTTCATAATCATATGGTGGTTTTAAGACGTAAAACCATTGACATTCTTCGTCTTTTTCTTCTTCCTCTTATTATTATTATTATTATTATTATTATTATTATTATTATTATTATTATTATTATTATTATTATTATTAACGTTTTTTCATTGCCGCATATCAACAACGCAGGAAGGACATGGTCACCGCTTTGCATAATAATAGAATGCCTGCACGTGCCTCAGTGCTTTCATAACGAAATTGAGCGGCCATCATTTGGCTGAGCAAAAAAAAAAAAAAAGGAAGTCCACCGTTCTGTTCCCGAGCTTGGCCGGGAGCAATATGTGTCCACCCTTACGGCCCACTAAGCGACTTCAATAAGGACGTCGCACAAAGGACCAGAGTTACACGCCTATGGCGACCCTTTGATGAGGTGCGCCGGGCAACACGCATAATTGCGAACGCCGAAACACCAACGGAACACGTAAACGCGTCATATACGTTAAGCCCCACGCGGCGAACGTAGAGCCAGTAGCGCGAGCTTTATGAAAACATGCCCCGAAGCCCGGTACCAAATATGCATCGACAAGTTCGATTCGGGCAAGCCACAGAGTATAGGCATTAACTTATAGAATATTCACGAGAAAGACTTTTTCCCGCACGAAAAAAAATTCGCATATTTCTTTGGTTTATACCTTTTATTTGTTTATTAATTTTAATCCACGTACGCTCACCACGCAAGGCTAACTGAAGCAAAAAAAATATAGTAAGAGGGTAAAAAAGGTCAAATTGGAAGTGGCGCCACGGGTGGAGGGTATAAAAGCCTAAACACAGCGCTGTGCTACCACTGTGAGTGCAACGGTTCAGCGATATGAAAATGTCAAACGTTGGCAGCGATACAGCAGGCGTCATCAAGACGGGCAACTATACATCGCACAAAACGGAGTATACGGCAGCCCAGATGCTTGCTTCTGCCGTCCCAGCTTTTATCTTTTAAAGCACAGGTCACTTTAAAGTTCGACGTCAGAGAAAACTATGGCTGATATCAAAGCGCATGCGAGCACATATAAATTCGTCGACGATAAAATAAAGTCCTCTTTCGTCTAAGTGCCAACATATTCGCCACCCGTACCCTTCATTTCTCGTTTTTTGTTCTGTTTTTATAGGAACGTTCACACACCCAGCGATCGCTCGAGCTGCTCGCTTTTGAGGCGGCTTTTAAAAGAACGCGCTCGTTTGACGCGACAATCGATCAATCCCGAGCCGTCGGTCGGTTCTCAGGAGACGGAGCACACTAATCGAAAGCAACGGGGTGGTCGGACACGACGGCTTTGTCGACGACCCCAGCAGATCATGGAAACATTAGTACGTAAATCGAACAAGAAGAGAAAAAGACCAGGAGAATAAAAGGGGATAGACGAGTTTAATAATGCCTCAATGTTTATCTGAACACAGAACGCCTAGTGAGAAGACGAGACAAACATATCGCTCCGCAGGCATGCTATACTGTCTCGTTAAATGTTGCTTCTCAGCATGCATCAAATAAAAAAGAAAAAAATAGATAGATGGCTAGATAGATAGATAGATAGATAGATAGATGGCTAGATAGATAGATAGATAGATAGATAGATAGATAGATAGATAGATAGATAGATAGATAGATAGATAGATAGATAGATAGATAGATAGATAGATAGATAGATAGATAGATAGATAGATAGATAGATAGATAGATAGATAGATAGATAGATAGATAGCTAGATAGATAGATAGATAGATAGATAGATAGATAGATAGATAGATAGATAGATAGATAGAGCAACCACCCCGGAAAGCCGTTGGTCCTAGGCTATACGATCCAAGGCAAATTTTTCGGCTATAGTAAAGCTTTCTTGAAGCATTTTGCCACGAACGGATGATTGTCAGCTGTACCTTTAATGCATCAGAGAGAGAGAGAGAGAGAGAACATAAGGAGAAAGGCAGGGAGGTTAACCAGGGCTGAGCCCCGGTAGGCTACCCTGCACTGGGGAAGGAGAGAGGGGAAGGAAAGTTTTCGCAACCTGTGTATAAGGTACGGCGACGACATGATAGCATTTCAGAAAGCTCGAAGAAAAGAGAGAGATAGAAGAGAGACAGGTAAAAAGAAAAGACAACCAAACTTAAATTTATCAACTGAAGGATCAGCTAACAGTTATGAGCTGAGTAAATAGACGAATAAAAAAAAAGCAACAAGAAGCGCGCTATCATCCTAAAGATAACGCACAGCGCCGAGAACGTTGTATTGGAAGCTCGCGGTACCAACCTATACTCATTTTGTACATGATCAATACAAACTTTATCCGTCACTGCGGTCTAGTGGTTATGGAGCTCGTCTGCTGATATGAACGTCGCAATATCAAATTTAAGCGAAAACAAAGTTCCAGAAGCTCGTGTGCTTAAGTTTACGCACATGTTGAAAAAAAAAAACACCAGACTGTCGAAATTTCCGGAGCCTTCTACTACGGCGCCCCTTACAATCATATTGTGGTTCTGGGACGTAAACAAGAAGAATCGTTACTATAAGAAAACCTCGTTCGTCACGTATTTGTGATAGGGGGCGATTGCCTTTCCATTCTTTATTTATTTTTCGTCGACATTGGCTGAGGCCACATTTTCGACGCCCCAGAAAGTAAGCGGCGTTCCGGTTTCGCTTCGAGCTGACCCGGGCCATATCCGGCTGCCATAATTTTTTCCGAGACGGATCCTGCCTCGTCGGAGTTGTATACGCTTTATACGTCCTATGCTCCCAGGGGCTGCCGAATTCGTGTAAGCGGTCTGCTGACCCCAGGCCTGGCTTTCTGAAAGCACGCCGATTCTCTCCCCCCCCCCCCCCCAGCTCGAGCGAGGGCCTCTTCGGACAATGACGTCATTCAGCCTGTGCCGCAGCACAAGCGAAACGATTCCGCATCGCGTGACCCTGCTGCGCCAAACGAAGAAGGCCAAACCAGGCCTTCCAATCGCTAATAAACGCCGTTGAAGGAGTTCAGTAAAGGCGAAAGCATCAGATGGCTCACCAAACTCGAAAAGTGAACGCCCGCGTCAACACGAATGATGCAAAAAGTCGTCATCACGTGATGACGACGTCGCAAGTATCCAGAATCTGCGACGACATTATCACGTCCGTAGCCAAAGGGGTGCCGCCCCCGTCCCCGCTACTCAGATGGTGGGGGTGTTCTACCCGGAATAAATAATGAAAATGGGTGTTTCTCAAATACTTCAACAAGAGCACCTCCGCCTGAAGAATGCTCTGCTACGGGCCTGTTCATTATGATGTCACATAGCGTTAAGTCACACGACGACAACGCCACGCCACTTCGTCACTTGGTCAAAGGTGTGCTGATCGCTGGGGCAATGCAAAACCACGTGTTGCGGAAAAAAAAAATCCAATGCTTCCGATCTCCGGGTCAACGCGAAGGTGCAGGAAACGTTCAAGAGGGGTGGGTGGGATGGGGGGATTTTTGTACAATTGACATAATTTTAAAAAAAAGATAAGAAAAACGATGTTCGCCTTCGACTTACATCGAGCGAATGCATACGAAACCGTACGAATTCACTTGCAACTCACTCCTATTCGCAGAAAACGCCTGGCGACATCAATTGGCAAATTACGATCAGAGAATTGGTATAAATAACTGGGAACGAAGCATGCTCATGAGTGCTCTGTCTGTCGTAGTCCAGTTTGTTTTTGTCCTTAAATTTGCAGCGCAGCCTTTACCTACAGCATTTCCAACTAGCCTCCACACACGCTTTTCTGCACGTACTCTGTTAGGTGCCGAAGAGAACAAACTGCGACCCAGGTATGTCGTTGTTACAATAGCAGACGATTGAGTAGAAGCAGGAGAGAAAGTGTCAGTGAGGTTGCGTCATACTCAACAGCGGAGCGTAGCGGTAGAGAACGGTTCGAGTACTTCCGTTTACCTTATATATGCACAATTGGGCTACTGCGTTGAATCACTTTTTACCTTCGTGAAATCAACTTACATGTACAAAAAGCTGCTTCACGATTAAACATTCCAGGGTCTATGACAGGAATTATAAGGCGCCTAACCCATAGTATAATTGAGAGGAATGCAGTACGAGACTGGCGAGTATTTCAAACTTTCCGAGTTCTTTGAGGTGTAGAAAAGTCTAAGAGTGCATGGACGCTTATTTCATTATTTCAGTTATATATATATATATATATATATATATATATATATATATATATATATATATATATATATATATATATATATATATATATATATATATATATAACAGCGGCAGTAGGCGTCACTATCCAACACGTGCGAGAACATACGCGCAATACGCGGTATAACCCAATGGAGAAGGAAAGTGATTGAAGCTACAGAGTACACAGTTATTCGCGACGAACAGCACAGAACGAAAAGAAATATATTTCAAAAGACTGAAACGGAGTTATTGCTGTCTTCGAGACGACGACGACGACAACAACAACAACAACAACAACAACAACAACAACAATAATAATAATAATATTATTAATATCCGGGGTTTAACGTCCAAAACCCACCATATGACTATCTGAGACGCCATATAGTGGAGGGCTCTGGAAATTTCAACCAAATGGAGTTCTTTGACGTGCACCCAAATCCACCAACACGGGCCTACAGCATTTTCGCTTTCACCGAAAATGCAGCCGCCACCCCCGGGATTCGAACCTGCAACCTGCGGGTCAGCAGCCTATAGTGCCTAAGCCACTGGGCCACCATGGCGGGTGAGACCATCACCAGCTTAACCAAGAGGCGCACTCTTCACCTGCATGCGAGAATAATGAGGTATATGGTCAAAAGGAGGTCCTATGCGACCGGCCCCACGGCTCGGGAAAGTGTTAAAAGCAGCCGACAGAAGAGTAAAAAAGAAACAACAATAAACAATATGTGCTTTCATCTTCATCGAAAAGAGAGAGTTTTCAATTAAGCGCGTCGTGGCGCTTGCAAAATTTGACAGATAAAAGGGCCTTCAAGAAGGTCCTTCAAGAGATAGCTTAATTATTTTGAAACGTAGCCCCGTTCGCTGAACGAGAATGGGAACGATGGAGCGGACGAGAAATGATCTCTATTAAGAAGCCACGTGGGAACCTAACGAAAGTGCACTGCAATTTTCTCCCCGCCGAGTCTCAGCAGTTCACGAGTTCTTGTATGCCACCGAACAACTATTCCCGAGACAATGGCCTCGCGACATTAGGCGCACTGTTATCCATTTGACAGGACTTCATTTTCGTTATAGCCCGGATCATTTTCGAAACACAAAGCGCTCTCCGGGGAGCAATATAGTTCGGACGAGCTCTGAACAAAAGCGGCAATAAAGCGGGAGAAGGAAGAAAGGAAAATAGAGGGAAAAGAAAGGCAGGGAGGTTAACCAGCCTATAGGCAGCCGGTTTGCTACCCTGCGCATGGGAGAAGGATGGGGGAGATGAAAGAGAGCAGAGAGGGAATAAAGCGGGAGAAGTTTCACAAGCGCACCACATAAAGCGGGAGAAGTTTCACAAGCGCACCACTAGAACACAGTACCGCGGCAACGACCTAGCTACACACAAAAGCTATAATAATTCCTTACATGGGACTAAAACTCGCCATTCCCCAGACTCTCAAAAGACAACAAGTCTTCGTGAGCCCATTCTAGGAGACGCGCCCGAAACATAAGCGCCAAAAGTGACTAACCAAACCAGCGAATGAGGAGCGCAAGATACGCGAATCTCGTAAAACACTGACATGTAGGAGATGCACAATCGAGGCTAAGAACCGGCCGCTTTCGTTGTGCGACCACAGGATGTGCTCGACGAGCGCTGTGCTCAAAATGCTCAGTGAGAAATCGCGCTATGCGAGGGACGGGTTTTTTTTTAAGCTCACCGAGTAACAATGACGAACAGCGCGCGCCCTAATGCACAGCACTAACGCAACGATTGTGGACATTGCATTGGAGCACATGCACGTACGAAGGACTACGGACTCCACTATAGTTTCGAAATGTCCGAAAAAGGAACTGCCTGGAAACCAACAACGATAGTTGGTACGACTAGGAACACTTTCATAAAGCTGCTATTCTTATTCAAGGAATCATGCACGTTGAGCTGCAAGCAGTCGGGATGACCACGCAGTGTTCGCTATACTTCATACCGCGATTCCCGAAAGAACAGAACCGTTAATCAGCGCGTGCATCTGTGGCGCTAAAAGTGATTGTAGACGCGTGATTCGAAGGCTGTGTACGTTAGAATCTCCCCGATGGAAAAGTTGTTTCTTCTTCTTCGACTTTTCTCAATCTAAGAGCCTGAGAGTCATCGCACTTCAGTTTAAAAAAAAAACACATAATGTCTCCTATGCTTTTCTAGAACTCTTTGTCCGTCGGCTTCATTGATTACGTAGAGTACAAATATAAATGCCAGACCAGCATGGAATGCACACTCACAGCGAGAGCTGGAAGACAGGTTTTCAGCCGTTTGTAAACTCTCGGCAACAACTACAAGTACACTTGCACTGCCGCCACTATGACTATAGTAGAGAACCACCCACTATACGCCATTATTCGGCATTCTGGGAGAAGCGAGGCACTGGTCACCCATCTCAAGGACATAATGTGTATTTGACTAATGCAGTGCCTGATGACGATGACAAACTATGGCTGAGAGTTGAAAACATTATTCAGCCCGCTATTCACTTCATTCGTATTGTTTGACGCCCAGTCACTATTTCACTCTCCTAACACGCCACACTACATAGACGTAATTTTTTCCTCGACCATAAGCCGGCGTAGAGTCTGCCCGAAAAAAAGTATTAGCACCGGTGTTCCTCTGAAGTATGGATTACTCGGCCGCCAAGCATTGGCAGCCAAGCTGAGCGCTTCGAATTGGCTGTTAAGCATTCCCATTGTATCCTAAATATTTTTTGTTATTTCATTTCTACTATGTTACCAATTATGTGAAAACTCTCAGCGAAGTTTCGCCGTTGCCGTCATGTTCCTGTTATATATTAATTTATATCATTATCATGAGCAGCAGCACCAGCAGCAGCCTCAGCTCACTGCTGGACTAAGCCCTCTGCAATGTTCCATTAGTCAACTCGGTCCTGTGCCTGTTGCAGCCACTTTATAGCCGCAAACCCTCTAACCTCATCTGCCTACTGTTGTGCCACAGACATGTTCCTCGTTCGGGAGCACGTCTCACGAGATCTAGCGCTGTTCCGATGAACTGTCTCCCCCCCTCCCAGCGGCGCCTTCCGTGCAGAAGAATCGTGCAGTTCCGGGGATAACATCGCTTCCTCCGCCGAACCACCTTGCAGTTCCGGGTATGGCTGCGTCTCCTCAGCCGAGCCGCTGTGCCGTTCCGGGGAACTGGTCTCGCAGAAGAGTCCCAAAACGCTATTTAAGGCCGTGCCGGCCCCATGTTAGAAACATTTGCCCCAGCCGAAGTTGTCGTGCTGGCCGGCTCTGTACAGACGACAACCTGCTACAGTAAACGCTCCTTCTTGTTGCTGTTTTCAAAACGGATTGCCTCCCTGCTTCGCCTTCGGGCTAAGGCTTCAGCGAAGTCCGCTCGACTGCTCGCCGCTCTTCGCCACCGCTACCATCGCGACACAGCAAATTCCTAACACTACCTAACTTTCTGTCTCCCCTTCTCTCGCTTGCCTTTTCTTGAAGCCGTGAGTCTGTTATCCTTAATGGCCGGCGGTTGTCTTGCCTTCGCGCTACGTGCCCTGCCCATGACCACTTCTTGATTACGACTATGATGTCCTTAACACCCATTCATTCCTTGATACACTCTGCTCTCTCCTTGTCCCCTAAGGTTACACCAGTAATTTTTTCCCTTTCCCTTGCTCGCTGCGTCGTCCTCAACTTAAGTTGAACCCTCTACGTAATCTTCCAGTTTTCTGCTCCGTAAGTAGGTACCGCTAAGATGCACCTGTTATATACATTAGTTTTGAGTGGTATATTTATATATAAAGGCACAAAAAATAATACAATAAGAGACAAATTCTGGGTAACCCGACCGGGGATTCGAACCAGTGACATCTGACACCGCAGCGCGCTGCTTTAGGCTACACAACCACGCGCCATTTTTTCTTTAACGTTGTGCTTCAATTTTGAACAGAACAAAATTTGTACAATTGTTTCATGTACAATAGCAATCTCATGCGAGCTACACAATCGGGCATATATACATTTCCATTTTCTCGCAATTCCAGGAACGAACTCAAGTACTCTCGAAAGTATTCTATAGTTCGTCGAGCATCGGCATAAGCATGACGCACAGCCATGCGACATCCAAATCATACGCATGCAGAGCCAATAACATGGCGTTTACATACGGAAATCCAACCTCTTTTCACATGGCCAGATACCTCATTCCCTAAGCGTACATGCGCCGGCGTCATAACGGCGAGCTATTCATGTACATCATACACCACTGGGGATACTCGAGTCTCGGAGAAGCTTAAGCGTGTTGTCTGTCATGCAACACTCCTACATTTTCTTTCAGTTTCAAAACTGCCTTTGAGACGCGCACGAAAAGGCGGCCCCTTTTGCCATCTTTGACCGGTCATTCGGAGCGCTCTAGAGCGCTCTCTTGAGGCAGAGAGAGAAGTTGAGGAAAAAAAAAAGACGCAACCTTTCTCTTTTTCTCTCTCAAGAGAGCGCTCCGAAACGACCAGTCAAAGACGGCATTTCTAACAACAACAGAAGAAAAGAACACCGGGCACAAATGGAAGGTACCGTATACAGCAACTCTAGGCACAAATTGCGTTAGACCCCACGGCGTGGCAGGAGACGCAGAGGGGTCAATCCACGCAATGCAGTTTTAAAGAAAAAGAAATATTTTAGAACGCCGGCTTCCGAATTGTCGACGCTTGTCGCACGTTGAACAAAATCCCGCCCGAGTGGTCTAGTGGCTAAGGCACTCGGTTGCTGATCCGCATGTCGAGGGATCGAATCCCGGCTGCGGTGGCTCCATTTTCGATGGAGGCGAATGGTGTAGGCCCGTGTGCTTAGATTTGGGTGAACGTTAAACATCCCCAAGTCAACGAAATTTCCGGAGCCCTTCACTACGGTGTCTCTCATAATCATATGGTTGCCTCGAAACGTTAAACCTCACATATCAATCAGCACGTTGAATAAACACAAAGGCGCCACAACTGAGACAGTTGTTAGTTCCCACTTGTCCTACGTATACCTGGGCGCTTTTTTCAAGCGTCCTTCTTTGTGCTTCAGTGGCGCGGAGCAAGTATCATGCTCCTTGTCGTGTTTCGCGCGACATTCAATTTTTCGCTATCGCAATCACTGCTTCGCCTTCGCGGCGAAACCGTGACATTTTTTTCTTCTTATTTGGCACGATAGTGGTTACAGATACCGGCAGCGACAGTGGCTGCGGATAGCTAAGACGCCAAAAACAGCTGATATCATACCAGCATTCACTGTAAAACGTGTCCCTCGGACAATTGCACTTCTTTCGTAGGTGTACACACTTAACATTCCACTACAAAGTACAGCGTAACTTGATAAAACGAAAAAAAAAACACATCTTACAACGAGGTGCCTTGGTCACAACAACCATGGTGAGGAACTAAACCGCCAAAACACAACAAGAAGACGACGTGAGACATATGTTCAGACAGTTAACAAATAATAACTTGAAAGCAGTTACACGGGTATTTCTCGCTTAACAGCAAAGCCTAACATGGGTCTATCAAAGCCTAACATGGGTCTTCAGCAAAGCCTAACATAGGTCTTCAGCAAAGCCTAACATGGGTATCAGCAAAGCCTAACATGGGTCTAGCAAAGCCTAACATGGGTCTTTCTAAACAGTCCCGGAAAAAAAATACTATCCTATATCCAACGCTTTCAAAGTAGCGTGTGAAAGAACGTTCGAATACACGGGCGCACTTAACCTCTTCCCATAACGCCACCGTAGGGAAGCGAACCAGCAACCTTGCTAGATTTTACGGGAACAGTGCTCAGACGAACAGCGAGGAAGGAAAGAACATTATACAATCCGGAACTTGTGACTTGTAGAACTCACTGTTGGGCTAGTTGGTACATGTCTGAATTAAATGGTCAACTTCGCGTAATTTTGCAACCACACTGAAGAAAACACACAAAAAGGATGGGCGCTCAGATGTCTGTGTGGTTTCTCTTTTTGTGCGGTTGTGAAATTGGCACGAATTTGACTATTTGATTGTGACTTATCCTTTCTTTTCGCTCTTATAGCACAAAAGGATAATGTCATGCCAACTATAGGCAACGTTCTGAACTTTTGAGGATCATGTTCTCTTTTCCAGTGCTGCAGCAAGCTGAGTAATCAGCTGTGCGCGAAAAACAAACACATTCCCCCGAACAAGTGTATAAGAATCGTACTCCTTCCAGGCAACTTCTCAAACAGTTTCACAGCCACCGTTTCGGCACAAGGAGAAAAAAAAAGAACAGCTATGCAGAGAGACGGAGCACACGACACATTAATTTCCATTTCGGCTCCTCACACTTGCAATCCTAAGGCGTGTCCAAACTTTAGCACATGGGTGAGCACCACGCGTGTCGCGTTTGGGGACAACGTCAGGAAACTTTTAAATATGAAGACAACGCCGGTCGACAATGTCCAAACCAGAAGTCCGAGACAAGCCTCCTCGCTCTCAGCGAAGTCGCAACCACAAAAGAGCCGCCACGGTAAACGTGGAGTAAAACTTAAACGCTAATGCTAACCAAACCAAACTAGAACAGAACGTCGTTAAGCATATCATTACTCAAAAATAATTTCGAAGCGAGCTCGACGGGGCTGAATGCATCCGAGTCTAAATGATAAACGCACACTCATTCATCGTAGAAACATTTGCACAAACCATGGTTATACAGGGAAAAACAAGGAGTACGGCTATCACGCTCTGAGAGAACCGGTCAAGCTTTGCAACGGCACAGCTTCCATCATGTTCTATTTACCAAGACGTATATAGGTAGTTCACTATAGACGGCCACAAAATTGCAAACAGTGCTATTGTGTACATTTAGTTACCTAGAAGTACAAAACGTATACGTATAACACATCTGGCTACGCTTTCAGGAAGAGCCCACAGGCAGAGCAGACTATACAGCACCGCCAGAAACAAAAAGAAGACATAGCCAGAAACTTCTGCGGGCCGGCCTGAACAACATACGTTCACGAATAATAGCTTTTTTCTGACCGTGCCTCGCCAGCTTGAGGATGAGTACAGACACGTGATCAACGACACGCGGCTACGCGTTACGTCACGCATATACGACACGTGCAGTGAAACAGGTGTTAACTTTATGAGTTCATAAATATATTGATTGACTGATACGTGTGGTTTAACGTCCCAAAACCACCATATGATTAAGAGAGACGCCGTAGTGGAGGGCTGCGGAAATTTCGACCACCTGGGCTTCTTAAACGTGCACCCAAATCTGAGCACACGGGCCTACAACATTTCCGCCTCCATCGAAAATGCAGCCGCCGAGGCCCGGATTGGATTCCGCGACCTGCAAGTCAGCATCCGAGTACCTTAGCCACGAGACCACCGCGGCGGGGCAGTTCATGAATATATATGCAGGCAACCCAAGCTCTTGTTTTGTGCGCGACGCTCGTGCGGCCAAACTATGCATCACCGGGGATAGACTATGGCGGCGAAGCCAGTTTGTTGCCGAATTAGGAAGCGCCGGCTGCAAAGACAAGAGCGCCTATTGGACTCCTCGTTCGGCCCGCACCAATGCTAGTCCGCATAAGTTAAATTGTGACGCCCCACAGATTGTAGGGTGTGTGTGACGCCTCACCCACCACGTAAAAAATGAAAAAAAAAATGCTCTACGCTCCACCCACAGTCATAGCTGTCCCTTCCAGCAAAAATTCGCATACATGTTCCGCCCATAACACTAACTCATGTTCGTGACGTCAATGACTTCTGGAGCGTCTCCCAGAGTTGACTTTCTCATACAAACACACGTTTTACTCGCTGGCTTTAACTCGGGAACTTGATCGTACGAATAAATAATTGATTGATATGTGGGGTTTAACGTCCCAAAACCACTATATGATTATGAGAGACGCCGTAGTGGAGGGCTCCGGAAATTTGGACCACCTGGGGTTCTTTAACGTGCACCCAAATCCGAGCACACGGGCCTACAACATTTCCGCCTCCATCGGAAATGCAGCCGCCGCAGCCGGGATTCGAACCCGCGCCCTGCAGGTCAGTAGCCGAGTACCTTAGCTACTAGACCACCGCGGCGGGGCTACCAATAAATATCGTCCGAGAATGCAATAGCACTGTTCAGCAAAACTTAGGCTTTAGGTAGTACGCCGACGAACCTTTGACTCAAAGTAAGGTTAGTATTTACAATGGTCGAGATAAAGTAGTTACGATACAAGTAAAAACAAGTTAGCACAAATGTCTTTTACGGGCGAAGTGCAGGCAGTGTGCTACTATGAACCTACTTTTTTCTATTTTTTTTAAATTTGTAACATACTATACTCGATGCAGTCTGCTGCAATGCCATATGTGAAATGTGATAGGCTGTTCTATCTGTTTGCCTGGTGTTATATGCTGATGTTTACGTCTTTTGTACCCACCTGCTAAAATCCCTCCAGGGGATTGCAGTACCAGTGAATAAATAAATAAATAAATAAATAAATAAATAATAATATACGGAGACTTAAAGATCCCGAAGTCAACAGCGTAGTCCTAGGCATGACGTAATTCAAAAACAATTAAAGGGAAAGGTTAGGCGGAAATGGCGGAGACGTGTACCAAGCCACAGTTACTTACGGCGCGGCGACTGAAAGCCCCACTTCACGATTGATCCCGCGTCGTCGGCGAAGAAGTAATCGAAGTGTCAAGAAGGGCCACCATTATCCAAGAAACGTCTGACCGCTCTCCACTGCCCTTCTCCCAATTTCTAATATAGAAACCGGTAATTATCGCGACGTATTGATCCACTCGATGCAGCGGAGCATTAAATCAACCCACACGACACTCATATATATCATTTCTTTTTTTCGGCGACGGATAAAAAACACCATTAAATGAGACGGTGCGTGAGTAGAGCGTCAAGCCAAAGAGCAAATCGTCGTTAAGCCGTGCCTAAGACAAAACTTTTCGTTGACTTTTATTAGCTACACATTTTTCATGTTGTCGCTCTCCTGTCCGCCAACTTGTGTTGCAAGCCACAAAGGAGCGACGTGAGTAAACACGTCCCTGCCCCGCAGCGTTGGGGTGGACGCTGCGGTCAGCCTCGTCGGAAACTCAAAAGGCTACGCCGACTTCGTGTACGCTAAGTATCTCTCGAGGTGCACGCCAACAAGCGCACATCGCTGAATGCGCGCAGCTGTAGGCGCAGCCCTTGCGCCCAGTCGGACCGGGGCAGCCAAGCTTTGGGGTTTTTAGTAGACCTATAACTCTCACAACCACAACCCATTCACTACACAACTTTAACCTCGGATTTGTTAGAAGTCGTTAATGGCGGCTGACTGGAACCAACGACGTATAGATTGCCGTCACGTTGCGCTCTTTGGTGCTCTCTTTAACAGAAAGTTTAATTAATTTAAAAAAAATACGCGAAGTAATTAACGTTCGCTTCAAGGCACAGTGAGTCGCGTTACAATTGAGACTCAAGGATGACCGACTTTGTGGTAAAGTGTGTAGTACTCACGGATTGATACGCCGCGAATATTTAAAGCTTTTAAGCACGTACTTTCGTTTTCAGCGCTTACAATTTGAGTAATGTCGGCACTTACACCACAGCCAACGTTAAGTTTATCGGCCAGGCAGAATGACGCGGATGTAAAAAAAAAAATGCTGTCAGCAATCATACTCAAATAAACGATGTCACTTTTCAATCCGCGAGTAACGTATATATACTCCGTGGTCACTTTTCTTGGCGTTCGAGGAAGGCTCGCCAAATGTGGAATATAACCACGTGGCTGTGCTCATGCACTCAAAAAAATAAAAAAAAGGGGGGGGGGAGGCTCCTTTACTTCTTCCAGGTAGTCCTGACAATGCCACGTAAACGACTCTCTTCAAAGAGTCACGTTAACTCCCTATGGGAATCACTACACTCAGTTCGGAGAGCCGCGTGACCCACAAGAGAGTCAACGTGCATCTTTTAAGAGAGTTGTTTACGCGACAGATCAGGAGTACCCGAAAAGGGTCAAAGGATTTTTGTTTTAGAGTGAGCATTATAATTTAGTATAGCGGCACTTAAACGGACTTCGATCGAAAGAACTGTGCGCAGCATTCGCTTATCAGTGACGGCAAGCCGCCTTTTACGCTTGACGCCGTGGATGGCTCCGACACGTTGCTAAGCCGTTGCCAGGAGCAGCGGCAGCTCACTTCGCTACAATGCGTGCACAAGGTTCTTTGTGATAACTGATAACCCTAGGTCGTCTGCAGGATCCTCCGTGTCCAACTTTCTCGTTGCTGTCGTTTATCTTCGTTGTTTCTTTCACTACTTCCAGCGCTCATGATTCTCAAGGATCGGAATTGAAACAACGCGGCAACAAAAGCCAGAAAGGAAGCAGAGAAGATAAAGTGGGGGGGGGGGGGGGGTGAGTCGGCTGGTGAATGCAGAAGCGGCGAAGAAACGCCCATTTCTTCGCTCTCGAGCTTCCTTCGATCAACACGTGCAGGTCATGCAAGCATCGAAAAGCGCGCACACGCGAACCAAACACTCCGGCGAGCGCCGCAGGCACACCAAGTGGGGCCTTCTCGGGTCACGAAAGCGGGCGCACTACAAACACTCCGCGCACGTCGGTGTCAGCCGCTGCTCTCCTCGAGACCCACCTCAGTCCACTTGCGTTGTTTCGTTCGCGCGGTCGACTGCAGACGCACGCAACCCTTTTCTTCTAATTGCGTGCTTTCGCTTCTACCTTACTCGTTTTAGGTTTCTACGTACAGAAAAGCGGAACGAGACTCACAAAGACTGCGAGGAGTGTGGAGAAGAGAGAAGGGAGAGGTGGCACTGCGCTCCTTCTCAAATACTCTCTTTCGTTCGAGAGGGTCCAACTCATCGTGTAAACGCTGAGCTTGCAGATGGAAAGCAGTGGACAGGGCAAGATTGTTTTCGCGACCTTACAAGGAGAGCCCACAAGAACGTCGCGCAGGAACAAACCTCCGCAACACCGTGTGTCGTAATCCACGATGGCAGCCCTGCACACAAGCTGCCGGAGCTATTTTTGAAGCGCGCTGGTCATGCGAATGCATCGCTCTTCAGTGCCGCGAACACCCAGAATGAAAGTCAACGAAGCTTTGCATGAAACGAGATTCATCACACAATTTAACACTTAAATTTTAATAAATTATATATGGTTCTTGAGCATTTGTGAAGCAAGGCGCAGAAAAATAAATAAAACGGACAGAAATCGGCCTGCAGTTCGTGTTCTTTTATACATAAGATAATTTAACAAAAAGTGCAACGTTCAGTAATATTAATGAGTAAAATTTGCAGAAAAGATAAACGCAGCTGTTTCAGCCTCACCTTTTCAGTTGCTTAAAAAACATAAACAAACCGTACGAGGAGCTTCCACAACTCAACCACCAACTTTGCAATGGCAAGGTGGTTTTCCCGCATAATGACCAAACATGAGGCAGAGTACCCTTTACAGGAGACTTCCTCTGTGGGAGGCTTTACGGCGGCAAAGTGAAGTTGCCATAAGTGTTCCGGAATAGAAACACTCCCCTCTTTCTCCCACCCTCACTTTTCTTTCCGTTTCAAATTACTATTTTTTCATCATTATCAGTTTAAGGAACATGTCGCAGTTTTGCCGAACAAGCAATGAGGCAACGCTAAACATAGCGGGACGCACTGCATTAACTGCAGTCATTAGAGTTATGTCTAAACGGAATTACATAGAAAAGCAGATACACGCACACGCACACGTGTCAATCATCATGCCAACGGCGAAAGAAAACAGCTAAAAAACAATTGCCGCGTCGACAGCGACGCAAGAAGTGCTAGGAAGAAGCTTTTAGGCAGGCTCTTAACTCAGTAGAGATGCACCTAAAGGAAGCTGAGCGAGACACTATAAAGCTGCTAGGCGCGTGAAGACTCGACAAACTAAAGCTATAGAAGGCGAAAAGAGCAAAACGCAAGCTTCGTAGCGAAACTAGGAGAGTTTTGCGGCTTGAAATGTTGACACATAGCACACACCGAGCCAGGGCGCTGCTGACTACACGAGACAGCGTGCACGCAACTTGGGTGAAAGTTCACAACTCCTACAGAAGCGCTTTCGCAATGACGTCGTGCGTCAGCAATGAAATAAAGAAAGCTTTTAAAAGCGTTGGAAACCGCCACGTTGGCTTTATCTACTGTCGCGTAAGATTGGTGTGGGCGAGATTGGAAGGGAGGTGCTGTCGCCAGTCTACGTCCGGCTTCTTGGAGGCGCGTTCCGGAGGAGCGGCTAATGGACCGCAGGGCTTGCCGCCCTGTCGAGGGCAGGGAATCGATTGCGTCGCCGGTGGAGATCGGAGAGAACGACCGAGAGAAGGAAGGGGGAGACCGGATCTCCGGCATCCGCGAGGCAATTAACGCTACGGAGGCGCTGACCCCCTCGTCGCCGCCACCGAGGGGTCGCGTCGCCCCACGGTTCTTATCAGAGAACCATATCGGCCTCGGTACACTTCTATCATCAAGGTTCATTTATTCGTTCAATAACTACGTTGTACAGCGGGTCCCACAATACAAATATCTTGGCCTGCTTTTCACCACAACAAACTTGTCACGGTCTCAACACATCGACACAATTTGCAACAAAGCTTTAAAAAAATTCGATATCTTAACCATTCACTACGTTTAGCCCCAAAAGAAACAAAATTGTTAACATACAAAATTCTCGTACGGCCAATACTTGAATACGGCTCCACTGTATGGTACCCATAAAAAAAAACGGTGACATAAAATGCATTGAATCCATCCAGAAGAAAGCCATTCGTTTAATATATAGACGCTACGACTGCAATTTCTCACCGACCTCACACCTAACGCACCTTCATTTAATTTCACTTTCTAAAAGACGCGACGTCGAGTCTCTCAAACTTTTCCACTTCTTTTTTGAATTCACCACAATATTCGTCGCACAGCAACTACATAAACCCTGCCAGAACAACATTCACCAGACACAACCATACACACAACGTATCTGTGTTTCATCATCGCACAGACTTCTTCAAATACCTTTTTTTCCACGACGTATTGAAATGCGAAATACCATACCAGGCGACATTCGCTCGTTAGAAAAAGGTGAATTTTTGAACGCACTAAAGGACGTCTTCTAGCTTTGCAATGTTTGTATAATTATCTTTATAGCATTCTTCGTAACTATTGGATCTCTCATTGTTTGTATTTATTTCAATTATTCAGTTTCTTTCTTGTATTTTTACTGCTCTGTACCAACTCCTGCGATAGTCTTGTAACCACGCTGCATTATGTGAAAACAAATAATTAATTAATGATTAATTAATTAACTCCATGAATCGCACAACTTCTATCACCTCTAGAAGCAATACGTCATTTTATGTATGTATGTATGTATGTATGTATGTATGTATGTATGTATGTATGTATGTATGTATGTATGTATGTATGTATGTATGTATGTATGTATGTGTGAATGAGTGTGTGTGTATGTATGTGTGTGCTGCACGCACTTTTCACTCTTTTTCACTCTGTAAATTGTCACACTCGTCAAAGCAACAAAACATTAAATGTCTTTTGTCGTTCGCGTGCTAAAGGAAAAAAAAAAGATTCACCTTCTTTAAATAAATATTATGAAGTTTGTCTCGTAAGAACGTACTCTGTGGGCATCTTTTTGCCCTTTCCATTTCCTAGGACTTTTCTGCCTTCGATACAATCCCTAATACAAAGCGGTGGCCACGCGGGTACATAAATGCCCGCAAAAGTGTCCTCCTTTCAACAAAGATCTTTCCCTCTCTAAAGAGATGGCGAAGGTTTTCCGAAGATGTGGTAAACGGCGGACCGCATGCATGTACGTACGGCCAGCTACGACACAGCGAAGACCGGAAAACCATAAAGCAATACTTAACGGCGAACGCCTCATCGCGCGCGAGGAACGCGCGTTACTGTACCGATCCGAAGGACAGCTTGACGGCGAAGGAGCCGGGATCAATCGCATCGTCTTTCCACGCATTAACGCCTTCCATAAAGAGCGCAATGAATCCCTCATATCGGCACGACCAAGAATCGCGAGAACAAGCAAAAGCAATGCAAACGAAAGCATTTATTCGCGTGCCCGATAAGTATAACAAGCTGCTGCCGACAAGACAAGCCGTCCGTCCACTCGAGCGTATAAAGACGCTGGAGGGGATAAAGGGTAAAGGCGATTCGCGCGTTAGCATGGCACGTCCCAGAGAGGACGGGATTAGAGGATGGGGAGTGATGCCCTCGTTCAGGGAAGTAGGTTGCAGTGACGCAGCGAAGCACGACGCCACTTGGTGGCGCCGAGGGTAAAAAAAAAACAAGAAGTTATAGAGCTGATTCTAGAGCCGGCTAGAAGACGCAACAGCACCAGGAGCGCTAGACGCCTTCTCCCGTGATCTCGCTAAGATGCTGCAGGATTCAACGGGCACACAATTGATCGGTGCACAGACGCACATAACGGGCCGCTTACCCGGGCGCCGGGTAGGCCTTCGACCGGCGGCCGCCGAAGCAGGACCTCCAGCGGGACCTGACGTTGCCCATGCGCTTCGACGGACTCCTCCCGGTGCCCTGCACGGCGCTGGCCGGTCTTTGCGCAGGCACGACAAAGACAGGGCACACACACACACACACGCGCGCACACAGGAGTCCTACTTTGCCGGAGTCTCGGCCGCAGTGGTGAGCCACACCTTGCTCCACCGGTGTTGGACGATCGTGGGATGGCCTTAGTTGCTTCCGAAGTAAAGTATTGTGTCTCGTAGTTTGTAGATTGCAGATTAAAAAAAAAGAATGATAGCCTGTCCCACGTGAGTACTGAACTGTCGGAGAATATTTCCACAGGGGGTGTAAACTTGACTCGCTTCTGTCCGTACTGTTCTCCACGATCACTTGCACATAAAGTCGGTCAGAGCCGGTAGGTCATTCAAGGGAGCCAACAAAAGGTGTCAATACCCTTGTCAAACAGGTAACGTGCAGAAAGTTCACGTAAAACAGGAATGCGACGAAAAAAAATCTACAATACCACGTTCGTACAGGGTTTACGATCGAAAGCTCAGCCACAACAGCCAACAAGTGACGGAGCAAGATGGTATTCAAATATGGATGAATGGGAGATAGCGGGCGTGCAAAGCTCCACGAACAGCAACAGATGTTGAACAATATTTTAGAATTTACTGGCAGTATAACGATGACAGACAGACAAAACGTGCGCACGAATAAGCGTAAACTCTGGCCGACGCAATACAGTGGCACAAACGTATAACAAACACGTGATAGACAAGATCTTCAGCACAGGTACGCCCCGAAGGTTGTGCTCAAGTTGACTTTCGAAGTTACGACATGAGGCGACATAGTACCCCACAGCGCATCTTCATTATGACACACTGAAAGCGGCAAGCGGCTTCAAAACTTTGAACGAGAAGCCTTTGCGGCTGCTCGTTCAGGCGCACGAGAAACCAAGTGCGAAACAAGCCGCGATGCCTCGAAAACCATGGTCGACAGAACGCGCGGAACAACACTGAAGAAGCTTCACGGTTGCCTCTGACAGAACGAGATAACTTTCGCTAACAAGACGATTCATGCACAGCGATCTCAAGAAACGGTCGTCTTCCTTCTGCGGCGGCATATGCGATACCTCGCGTTAGCCGCTCAAAGAGCATCGAAGAACTCGCGAAAGAAGAGGAAATAAACCTATACAAAACCGAAACAACAGACTACACCATTCCGACAACGCTGATCTTCGAGGGACCACAAGAATAGAGCGTTCTTAAAACGCAGTACATCTTGTTTCACACAGCCAGTACCAACGTCCTAACTACAGCGTCTCACGCAACAGATAGAAAAGAAATTCTCCCTTTCCTTGTCCGAAACTCCCTTGTGTAAAAATTATAGACAGGAACCCTTATACCTGTTGCCGGGCGAAGCTCCTGATCTAAGCGGAACAAGCAAATAACGGGTTCTCGACAGGTTCGAAAACGAGGATTGAAAGCGGCATGTCGGACGCAAGTTATACACACTTCTCTTGACGTAGTCGCGATAAACGATTCACAAAGACTAGGCAAACGGAACGAGCTGTTGCACGACTCAAACAGAGCCGTTCGAGCATATATAAGAGGGGCAATATATAAAGTACAAATAACGAGTGACGAGATGTAAGATAATCGGCAAGACGGTTCGCGAGCTCCCCAGGGATCAAAAGAACCAGTCCGATTGCAATCGCGCGAACAGAAACGAAACGAGAGCCTTTCATTAGAAAAACGGGAGAGCTATGCTTTCATCGCATTCACCGAGAACACGGCGCGTTTCCAATTTCTGCCGAGTGTTGCAGAACGACCAAGAACAAAGACGACGGTTGGCTGGCATAGGACAACTAGTTTATCCATGCGTTCGCTCGAGAAGGAAAACCTTTTCGTAAAATGACGTCGACTTGATTGCGATCGGGATAACTGGTTGAACCAATGTTTCAGTCTCTTGCCACCCTTATTACCTTTTTTTTATAAAGCTATTTGTCGAGCTGTCTCAACAAACCCGATAAAATTATTTCGAAAAAAAAAGTCACCGGGAAAGAAAAAAAAAAAACGAGCCACGAACCAAACTCGACAAGCGAAAAAAAAAAGAAGAAAAATCACGACTGTTGATGGGAGGAAGCAGAGATTGAAGGATAACGGGGTGGCACTGATATCAGATGGTGCACCGCGGCGAAAATTCCTCTCGTGCGACAAGCTGAGGCCCCCGGTTAAGAAGTTAGACGAGACGCCACCGAGAGAATTTCGAGAACGGGAGAAAAAAAAAAGGGGGGGGGGGGTAGACAGCGAGTATGACGGCTTCACCGATGAAACTACAGATGACGGGAAATTGAATAATGAAGGGCTCTTTCTTTTTTTTTTTTCTGCCGGCGCTGTGCCGATTCGTTCTACGTTGCGCGGTTGAAAACACGCAAAAAAATTTGAAAAATAAATAGGTCGACCTTCTACTTTGCGAATAATCTGTACTCTTGAGGATACGAAGCGATTTCGACGTGTCAAAGTGAAAGTCACGTCACCTTTGAATTCGAGAGGCACCACTACGCAGTTTGTTGCTCACTAAAAAAAAAAAAAACTGTAGTCCTTTTTTTTTCTGACTTTCTATTCCTTTATTCCCGGACTCTCTTTTCCGAGGCGCTTGGACAACCTTCCTTATGGATCATAGGCGACAGTGTCTCCTTCTATCTTCTCAGCTATAGCCATTTCAGAGGCATTCCTGTACGTATATATAAGAAGGGGGGGGGGGAGTACCAGAGGCGCCCCCAGATAATTCAAGCGGTATAGTCTAAAACTCTTGGTGAATGGAGCGAAATACCGCCAGGCCACAGAAACGTCGGCCCTATGATGCTACACACAGAAAGATTTACCGCGCCTAGTGGAATGTTCAGACACCTTAAACGCTTCTAAGAAGACTAATCGAAATGACACTACGAAGTTTGCAAGGACGAGCGGAAGAATGATAAACGCGGGGACACTATAGGCGCGAAAACCAAGTGCGCTGAAGGGAAAATAAAGAAGTCACCCTCTACGCCAGCTTCACCATTGTTTGTCGTAAAATCCCCTGCTTAGATGTCTTAAGTTGGCAGACGTCAATCGGGGGCAAGAAGTTCACCCAATCGGAAGCGTCACCGAAGCACACCACGAGAACTTGTCCTGCGGTGGCAACCAGATCCTGCTGCACTTTTGGCACAACACACTACGGACGATTCGCACCACGCCTAACTTTTCTCGGCTGCTCGAGGAGTGGACACAAACTGCAAGCGGTAGAGGTGGCGGATATCGGTGACACTGTCGCAGAACGTGAGCGGGACGGTAGGACGACGTGACTGAACTCCGCGCGGGGCGCGCACACGGCAGAGCAGAGTGGTCGCGCCAGCGGCCGGAACACCAGGGCTTCAACTCCGGCGCTTGCGACGCCGATCACGCCGCGCTCGAAACCCTCCCTCAGACCCACGTGACCCGGCGCGCAGCGCGCTTCGGTGCCCGGCCGAGAGCGCGGGAACGTTCGAAAAGAGGCGAGTACATCAGACGTTCGGACAGCTCTATATCGCTAGCGTAATTGCTCAGGCATGCGCACAATAACACGAGGCCACAAAAGCGGTCATGTCAACTATCGGTAAACGCAGGCCGGCGTGCGCGCCTGCGTCTATGCCAACAATAACGAAATGACATTACAAGCGGCTGATACACATACTCCGCACGCGTGTCCCGCTCAACCATAAGGATGACGTTAATGAGAGGCGATCGCGCTTGCAACTTGGTGGTTAGTTCTGGCGACAGTCATCCGGGAACAATCGAGCACGCTTACTTCTAACTTGCCAAAGATGTTTCTTGTAACGTGCCGACGGAAAGACACGGGAGGAGGGTTGGGTTTCATGCAAGTTTCATAACAGAGAAACGAGACGAAAGAGTGTTTCTACTCGACGTGCGGTCGAGCGTTGCGGGCGGTGGAGAGGGTGTACAACTGTTAGTTAACAAACAAAATTGAAATATATGCTTGAACAGAGATAGTCGTTATAGTGAGGGTGTTTCGGTTCTGCTCGACTGTTCCTTACGTGCACGTTTTCGGAATAATGTAACGTGTGCGTGTGTGTACGTAAAGTGTACACGCACGCACGCACGCACGCACGCACGCACACACACACACACACACACACACACACACACACACACACACACACACACACACACACACACACACACACACACACACACACACACACACACACACACACACACACACACACACACACACACACACACACACACACACACACACACACACACACACACACACACACACACACACACACACACACACACACAGACGGACGCCGGCCTGTCTTGTCGCTTGCTCACATACGTTAGTAAATTGCTAAAACCGAGTTATTCTCCTAAATATGTCACTGTCAGCTCTCTTTTTCTAACACAACGAACATGACAAAGCCATAGTTCAGTCAGCTGATTTTACGTCGAAAATGGCATTCTGAGCCCAACATGGCAAGATGCGGCTAAAGCTACAGTGAAGCTAAATCGCTTATGAAATGACCCTGTACAACCACAACAACATTTCACAATAATATTAGGATTTCAGGTTTTGCGAGCCAGAACCACGATATTATTATGAGTCAAGCCGCATTACAGGGGCAAGAAACTTTCTACCGGATGTCGTTCTTCAACGTGCAACTAAGTAAATTTGAACACACGCGCGTCTAGCGCTATGGGGCTTGCGTCGAAATGCCACGGCTGCTGCCATCAGGAGCTGAGCGCCATAACCAATGCATCAACGCGGCGGACACACAATCTCATACGACTGACATTTTTTTTAAAGGAGGAACGAGGGTCACAACACCCAATGATGCTACATGGGCAATCCACGCTACAAACTGAATCTTACACAGCTTCCAACACTAAAACGAAGCGACCCGGAGATCATAACTTATTTCCGGGAGGTATAGTAACGCAAGGAAAAAAAAAAAAGAAATCGCAGGAGCACACGAACAGCTTCCGCCAGTCTAAGCGGCGGACATCTGACAGTAATAGGTATTGCACCAAATGCCTAACTCCTAGCTCCGTAGCTGCGGCTTAAGGATAGGAACATTAATTGAAAAGCTCTCTTCGACGCAAAAGATTACAAATAATAAGCATCAAACTCAGTAGCGTTACGCATTTTTTTATTTGGCACAGCCAATCAAGAGCAAGCGACAGGGTTGTCGTGCGCCAAGATAAATTATCTACCGATTAATTTGTCACGGGCATATTTTTCCCTTCTCCCCGATCCACCCGACTCCCTTCTGCAGACGTGCCTGGAAAAGTTCACTTTCCAGAGAACAAACCAATGGGAACAGCTCGGCGCAGCTGGCTTTAAAAAAATGGGCGTAGATGTGCTCCCGCGAGAGGACAGGGAGAGGCGAGAAAGGAGGGAAAGGTGCACGGGGGAGAACGCCTCTTCATCTCTTCCTCTACACAATAACATTCACTCTCTCTCATCAGCGTGTACAGAGATGACAGTGAGGCGCACAGTGGCCCAACGACGTCGCTTGTACGCCGCTGCGCCGTAATCAGAGCCGACACGTCCGGAGACTCGTCGTCCTCGGCCAACGCCGTTATAAAGCCTCGCGCTCTCTTACAAGCTCGCCCGACAGATGGCGGCCTGAGAGGCGACAGTGACGAGGGGGGCGAGGCATGCGGTGCTGTTTTAGCATCTAGATGGAATAAAAGATCAGGGTCTATAGGGACAAGGGCACGGCGGGAGTTATCGCTGCGAGTTTCGAACTCTGCTGACAAACTTTGATCTTTGAAAGTGGGCCGCCCGCGGTCAATCACGTGGTCTTGCAAAAGAAGAGGCGTGCGTACGTGTGTGTGTGTGTAAGAGAAAGAGAGAGAGAAAGAGTGCGAGAGACCACACGTAAAGCCGAACTCGCATCTACAGAACTTATTAAGAAACGAGAATTAGTTCGATATGTCGTATGAATCGATAGAAAACTTTTTTAAAAATTCTCATTTTCGATGCGAATCATTGGAGTGCAGGCCGGCTTTAAAGAACTGCTCCATAATAATGCAAAGGCAGGAGCTTCAGGCAACACACAAAGATCTGAAGAAGTTTTTCCAATGGGCCAAACGTACTTGGGAAGAGAAGAAACACAACTTAGCGTTTGTCTTAATTTTATTTCCAACGGTTTCGACCAGTCTTCGTCAGGGTTTGTGAATAAGGACACAACCCTGACAAAGACCGGTCCACCGGTCGAAACCGTTGGAAATAAAATTAGGACAATCGCTAAGTTGTGTCTTTACTAGAGACGAGCCTTCAGGCTCTCTTCGCGCTCGTTCTCGTCAGCTTTGTTGCACACGTGTGTTTCTTTAATGAAAAAAAACAACAACAAGAAAGTCACTTCGGATGCATACCCACGAGGAAAGAAGAAGAAAAAGAAAGAGGACAGAAAAACAAACATGTCGTTATTTTTTCGTTTGCCACTCCAATTGTCACATGTCGACGGTGGCTGTACGTGCCCCAACATTTGCTGTGGGATCTTTGAGTGGGCCCGAAACTTCTGGCGCTTTTCCATTTTGATATCGCGAATAAGCAAACGCAAAAGCACACACCGACGTAGAAAAAACCATCCGAGACGAATCGCTTTATTTTGCTACCCAAGACGACGGCGTCTCGAAATGCTGCTCGAAGCGCGGGCTTGCTTAATTAGCTACCAGAGTTGCCTAATGAGGAGCGAACTGCAAGGAACCTATTGTCTCCGAGCAGCAACGAGATTGGTAGTGCGAAGAGCTTTCGAGTGGACGGCGCATCTCAATGCGGCCTCCGCGAATACGCGGGCTCGAGTTTCGGTGCCACTGGACCATTCGTTATCGTCACCGCTTTGGCGTCAATACACGACTTCATATTCAACACGCATGGTGGGAGATTGACGTAGCCAAGGGAGATTAAAATACTATGGAGTCGTGGCAGAACCGGCAACAGCGAGGAAAGCTGGAGACAAAAATAAGGAGAGAGATAGAAAGAGTAAAAAAGAGAGAGAGTAAATTATTGGAATGAAAAACAGCAATGGGAAAACGGTCACCACCACCGCCATGATCGTCATCATAGTCAGCATAACTATGTTGAGCCCATAATATATCCACTCTAGAACGAAGTCATCTGCGAATGACCCCAAGCTCACCCTATCTTGTGCGAGCTCGTCACACTTCCTGACAGTAAACTACACTTCGTCGCTCCATTCAATCTCCTGGTCATCCTCGGCAACGTTTCCGATCTCTTGGTATTATAATTCTGTCCTGCGAACTGACCATCTTTCGTATTCATAACCACGGGTTTGTCATGGAGGTCGCGATTATTCCACTATCATCTAATACTGCCGATTACCACCAGACTGCTGGTGGCGACCACCATACAATGTGACTTATGCATTAGGCGACGTGTCAAGGTTCATTCCTTCTTAGTGTCAGTTAACGACAAAACGGTACGCCGCGTTACAAGAACACCCCGCTGCGAATGCTTTCTGCACAATACATAGCTATGAGGTCGAGCACGACTTCAGCGATCCAATTCCCGAACAAAATGGCAGAACACAACGGGAACAATAGAATTATGTATACCGTACTTTTAGCAGACGAAGTTTAGGGATATGAAGTTGTATGATTCAATCTAGAGTGGTCTATGCAACGGCACGAAAGTATTCTCCCCTATTCGGTATCTTACAGTGGTCGCTGAGAACTTTCCGAGGTGCAGTAGAAGCTGGAATCGAAACCTGTTTCGTCATTGGGAAAATTTTCTGACGAGAGAAATGCTATCGCTAATGTAAAATAAGGAGCGGGTGGGCGCATGCGCGTGGTCATGCGCGCGCGTGTGTTCTTGCGCGCTTTTTATAGCCTGCCTCCGTGCACAACGTTGCGTAAACACGAATTACAAAACGAAAGAGCACTGTACAGTCCAAGCTTCGTAACGACATTAAGTTTTACGCACTCACTGAAGGCGCTATATACAGGCTGTCGTAAAAACTTTGTCTCACAATCATTCACGCGAAAGGGCGAGTTTGTGCAAGCTCGCCGTTCACATTCCCAAACGCAAATACAAAAGAACAGACGCCCTTAATCAAGTTCTCGTAATTTCTTTCACGTAATGATTTTTATAAAATAATAATTCTTACCGTAATAAATACAACAGAACCGAGACGCAAGCGCTCGTGCAGCCTCCGTTTTTCAATCAATACTAAATCAATCAATATTGTAAGTTGCGCGAGTTTTGTCCGTCAGTGCATGCCTTGTGCCACCCTCTTCTTCTCCCTCGTCAAGTAAAGGCGTCATTTCAACAAAATGTACATACGAACGACGCATATATCTATTTTTTCTCACTTACGCCTCTCATTCCGAAAACTTCTTGCGTCTCTATACGTCTAAAATCATATCTAGTCTTACGCCTTTTCGCGAGGAACCACGAAGCGTGCTCGATGAATTTCTACCGCGCAAAAGTGCGTTTTCGTTAGCCGGCACCCCGGCGAAAGATGGCGATTGACGAGACAAGGTGATCGATCGACCGATAGCACGAAAAGTCTGTTGTAACTACGCAACTTGCTGCATTCCATGTATGGAGAGCAGCTCCGAAAACTTCCCTGTTCATGCATGTAGAGTAACATGCGAAAACGTTCCCGGTAATACTGCTGCTACACCAACGTGAAATATAAGCTTACTGCGTTTCGCAAACAAAGAGATTACACAAGTTCTCTGAAAATTCATACAGCGCAAGACTTACATTTTTCCAGATATTATGCTAGACATTTAGGTAACAAAGAAAAAGAAAGCAGGAACTTTACAAATCTGCAACTATAACAAATCACCAAAATCAAATATAATTTTATGGGCTATGAAAAGCTACAGAGCACTGTGAATGAATGAACGAGACAGATTTCAGTTTGCGTTAAATCGCCGCGCTGTCTTGCGAAGCTGCGAGAGGTCCTTCACACTAACTGGCAAACTTGAGAGCGTAGTATACCGGATAAATTTTTGACCACTGGAGATGCATCAGCGGCTGCACTTGACAGCTTTCATATATCATTTTTTATTGTTGAATTTAAGACAACTAGCAGAACATTTCTAGGTCCCACGTTAACAAAGAAGGCGTATTAAAATCCTAAAATGACAATGCTCACTGTCGATAAATAGTAGCTGTTAAATGTTTCTAGTAAATCAAGCTGTATATACCGATATCGCTGTAGCAGTTATTGAAAATAAGTGATTTACCCATTCACATGCGCTACGATAAAGCAGCGGAAATACTCAAGTTTCCTTTGAAAGCCATGCGCACGACAGTGGTAGGTCAAGCAAAGCACCCACACTCATAAAATTCCCCTTTCAATAAAGTTTTCCTCGGTGTCCTTTGCTTTTTACGCACGAATAAGAGTTTTATTCCAATCGGCGTAAATGCACACAGGAAACACGACAACAATCGTCAATATGACGGAATTCTCGCTGCGCTGTCGGTGGATCACAGCCGCTATGCCTACGTCAAAGGGGAAAATAGAAATGAATAAAAAGGAAAGAACAAAAAAAGAATGATAGGAAAACAAAGAAGGAAACGATGATGGACGGAACGAAGGAAAAAAAAAACAGGAAGAAATGCAGGGATGTGCGTTTTTACCTTAACCTGCCATAATAGCACGACTGCCCGCATGGGTGTCGCAAGGGAGAGAGAGAGAGAGAGATAAATAGAGAGGAAAGGCAGGGAGGTTAACCAAGCTTGGCTCGGTTGGCTAACCTACACTTGGGGTGGGGGAAAAGGAGAATAATAGAACAGAAAGAGACAGAAAACAAGAGGAGTAAGAAAGAGAAGCATAAATAGTCAGCTCGAGACTACACAGCACGGCCTCGCACAGTTCTTTCACAAGCGGTCGTGAAGTTTGGTGGTCCTCAAAACGTACAAGAGGGCTTTCGTGGCTTTGCGCGTATGGGAAGCCGTCGACCAAGGTCCCAGGATCTTCTCTTCTGTAAGCGGCCGTGAATCCAGCTGACAGAGCTTGGCTTCCATAATACGTCGTTCGGTCTGGTATGCTAGGCAATGACATAGAATGTGCTCAAAAGGGGGTTCAAATGAGGCGATTGATCCCCTCCCCTGACGCGATGCAACGCGACTTTGCACCACACAAGACAAAGCCCTGCTGACGCCCGTGCATAGCGGCGAAATAGGGACAGGAGCGGATAATTTAGAGAGCGAGGGTGAGAGGAGAGAACACGCGAGCGGAGAGCAATTTTATCGGCGCCTCGTTAGCGAAGGGTCGCTGCATCAAAAAAAGGAGCCGGCGCACCAACTGTGATCTTTCGAGCGATCAAAAGACGAAGTTCTTCTTCCTCCCTCGACGGCGGTCAGGGGAGGAAGGAGAACTTTGTCAAGGACCGACGGACGGCCTGGGGGATGAATGGGAGCCCTTTCTTCACCGATGCAAATACTGTCATTTCTCTATCTTTCTGACACTGTCACTTGTGCAAAGCTGCACTACTATTTTACGTGGTTTATTGTGTACCTATTTATACCTCTCCTCATCAACACCGTTCATCACAGCGTTTTTTCCCATTTCCCCTTCTGCAGGAAAGCGGGCTAGAGCCCACTAGCTCGGGTCAATTTTTTCTAGTTTTCTCTTAAACTATCTCTGTCTCATATCTAATTATTCTATAGTAGATGTATGCAACGCAGTATATTAATAACCTTGAATAATGCAACGCTCGCGTAACGCTTGCCATTAACGGTTAGCAATCAGCTCCCTCTGTGACAAGGACGTGATAGAAGAAGACACCATAGCTTTCTCCACATGCTTTACCCTGAGGTTTATTTAACCAACTCGTGTACAAAATGTGGCGGTTTAGCCACCTTACATCACATGCTCTGGGAGTGCCCTTCGGTGCGCGGCACCGATACGGCATCGTCCAGAAAGTGGGACTCCGCTCTTCGGAGTCTGGAAATAACATCGCAACTTTGGGCTGTCCAGAGGGCCCACGACGCGGCGCTAGGCCTCGGCCTTACTGTCCCATCGGGGGAGCGGCCCGCCGTGGGCTAGGGCCTTCGGACTTTCACCATAAAGTTTTCCCAAACCAAACCAAACCGGTGCTGATAAGCCACGTGCCTCACTCGATAAACCACTTTGCACACTGCACAAAAATTCCCGCCATAGAAAGTCGCCGCAAGTTTCATATTGACTCATTACCATTTATTCCTTATTACTACGAAAACTCATCCCGGCTGCATTTCCAATGGAGGCGGAAATGTTGTAGGCCCGTGTAGTTAGATTTGGGTGCACGTTAAAGAACCCCAGGCGGTCGAAATTTCCGGAGCCCTCCACTACGGCGTCCCTCAAAATCATATAGTGGTTTTGGGACGTTAAACCCCACATATCAATCAATCAAACTACGAAAACTCAATGAACACATCAGCTTAACAGTAGTCGAAGGAGAGTGAAAAGACGGAGGGTAGTGAAATGCCAAACACTGCTGATTTTGTTACGGCGGAAATACAACTTAGATAATATTCAGGGTTGCCACTGACTTTCGAGTGAATTTCGTCAAACGAGGAGCAAAACGTCGCAAAAAGTTGCCATTTTCCTTAAAATTTCGCCAAAAAAAAACTACCTCACTGTAGTTTCTGAAGGCTGGCTGCCCTATAAGGAGCACGACTTCATGGCCCCACAAGAAAAGCGTGTTAATAAAAAATTTTTAACTCAACATACCAAATCAGGGGGTACTACACAGCAGTGAAGAAATCGACAAGTCAGTTGGAGCTGCGGTCGGAACACGCGGGCCGTGGCAGACTGACCGTCACATCGCCACTTCAGACACGAAACTTTGAAGACGCTTCAAGCTCTTAAAGCTACTAACAACGCATATATGCATAGTATAACACCACCGCCTCACGGCACGGGAAGTCATCCATTGATCTGAATTGCCGGGAGGGTGCTGGCGAACTTACTAGTGCCCCAGTGCCTCCAGAATATAGGTGAATTAGGAGAAACAGGACGTACATACTTAATTGTACGTAAGTTCGCCTTTTACTGCTGGATGTAAAACCAAGACAAATTAAAAAAAAATACTGTCACCCATTCGTTTTGAAGACACTGAGCATAAAATGAATAACTAAGTCGAGACCTAAGCCTAAAATTAACAAAAAATCGCCATTCCACCAATCATAATTTTAAGTCGCCACATCCTCTCAATTTCGCCAATTCGGCGAAAAGTAGCCACCAGTAGCGACCCCGATAACATTAGAATTTATTTTGAGATAGCCGGCAGAAGCCAACTCTATTGACACAATATAGCGATCACTTATTTAACCAATGCATGTCAACGTTAGTCAGCGTTGAATAGCACATATCGCTGGAATAGTCGGTTCATAACAGCCTACGGCGCCATATATGCGGTAAATGAGACAATGCCGGTTGTGTGCAAGTAAATACGGCAGTCGAATTCGGTCAGACACGTTCATCAAGTATCTCATACGGGAACGTGATGGGGCCGAAGAAGCCGTCTTCTAACTCTGGCAATCACTCGGGGCTTTCAACATCACTTTTAGTTTCAGCGCTGCACGCACGATGACACACACGAACTTCCCATAAATAAACAAAAAAATAGACACGCAAGCAAGCAGGCAGGCAAACAAACAAGCACGAAGAGCAAAAAATAACGACGTCGGCTGATATATTTCAATCTAGCTTGAACAAACGTCGCGGCGTCGGCCAAGCCAACCAGAGGGCCCGAAACCGCAACGACCGTCGTGTACATAGAGCAGTACAGAGCTGACCTATATAAACCATCATCTTCCGTTCCCAGAAGACCGTAAAACAGAGTCCACGACTCCCCGCTTTGCAGCAGAACGTTCATTAAGATTTCACTTTGGAAGCAGCGGCGGCGGGCTTCTTCTTGAATTACTCCTTTTACTATATCTCCTTTAAAGTATAGAGACAAGACGGAACAAAGGGCTCGGACAACCACGAAGGGCCGAGAGATAGCGCACGTAAGATCCGAGCAGCAAAGCGCCTCCCTAAGTGCTATACTTTAGTGAACCCTGCCAAAGCCTGGCACGAGAAACAACAAACGGACTTGCCACTCGCGCAGAACGAAAACTTTCGACACCAGAAACAAGCGGCAAACGAAAACGCATCGCGACTCAGTAAAAACGAGGCTTCCGTTCTAAAGGACTTTCGGGAGATAAGAGTGAAATTTCGAACGCTGTAAAGGAAGAAATGGAATAAGAGTCTTATAGGAGCCTTTGTATTAAAGACAGGGGAAAATAAATCCTCGTATCGTCTCCGAGGAGATCCTCCGTCCCTAATATTTCTTTAACGCACGACGGTTCCTCAAACAGTATCACATAAGGGGCGCGAGAAAATACTTCGCTCGACATCTGCTTGCCTGTGCGATATGAAAGAAACAAAGAAAGGAAGAAAGAGGGGAAACGTAAACATACGGTGCGTAATTAAACTAAACATTTCCCGTTTCACAGAAAGAGAAAGAAAAAAAAACGATGTTGTTACAAGCAGTCTAGGGTCATTCTTCTGTTTATTTATTTTTTAAATGTCTCGCAGAAACTCAGCGTTCCGTTCGCGGCCCAAATACAGTCAGAGGGCGCACTTCCAGACGAGGTGCTTCATATACGAAGGTAATGATATAATAAATTGAATTCCCTCTTATTGCGCTCTGCCAAAGGCTCCAATGCTGATGAATAAGCAAGCTGATTAGGAATAATAGAAATGGAGTATGTGTGTGTCTGTGAGAATGAGAGGTGGAATCGGGATCGCCCTGAAGAGGCATTGTTAGCGAAGGAAAAAAAAAATCCAAGGAGTCGAAAGGCGAGAGGAGGGTCGCCTCAGAATGTAAGGGAATTCAATGGTGCGTGCTTATTAAAGCGCCGGCGCATGTGAAAGTAGAAGTCGGGCCACCCGTAGAACGCATGATCAGGGAAAAAAAGAAAGCTTTCGATAAGAAGAAAAAAAGGAGGGGGGGGGGGGCATTCTTAATTTTCACATTTCAAGAAAACGAGTGAGAGGAGGACGCTGGCACAGAGGAAGAAATATTATACAGCGTTCCTAGCCCGTATACAAGTGCGAGCGAGGTGCGAAAGACATACGTCTACTCTTCGATATTTTGTCTAGGGGAGTTTGTCGAAGCCAGACGTGAACTGTAGCGGGCGTGCTAAAGAGATAGTGAAATTAATGGATGGACGGACGGACGAATGGATGGACGCATGGATAACAAACGAGGAAAAATAGTACCGTACACTGACGTTTTGTTTTGTTTTTTTACTGCCGCATAAAAAAAAAAGGCGGTCGCTTTGAATAGCATAATGTGAAGCGCAGTGCCCCGACCAGAGGATCCTCTACTGAAAACAGTCTATTGTCTAGTTTGTTCAGCGGATAAGACAAAACGTTGCGCTTGCTCACAAAATAATCGCCTAAACACAGTAGCTGTTTTATACTCTAACTTCACCACTGTTGCACGATCCATATCTGGATGTGCCTGATGTTCCTATGCGCTACGATTATAGCCATTCGCCAAAGCCTCTTCCAATCACGGGCGACACAGTGAAGTTGCGTTACGGCGAGAAAAGTGCGACCAAATTCGAAGCTTCTTCGGTGGGTGTAGATACTTGGGCAGAGGTATAAACACCCACATGAAATCGACATGGGCCGCCGAAGTCTCTTAAGAGTGAACCACTGAGACTCAGGTTAGGACGTTTAGTCTGACAGTGTACGACTGAGTAACAGAGCGTGAGTGCGAGCCAGTCCGGTTGAGGAAAATGTTTAGTGAATTAGAGTCCGATAAAGGTAAATATTAATGAGCCTGAGTTCGAGTGAGCTCCAAACTCAAAATATATTTCTTCAGGAGTGAGTCTTGAGTGCGCTGTACCTTTTACTGGCGACCTTTGGTCCATATCTACACATCTTTGTCATTATCATCAGCCTTACGTCACCTCCCGTGCCAGTCTATTCACGCATATCTCAGAATACTAACGTTCTTGAGCCCCCCTCAATAATTGTTTATAATTGGTCCAAGTTGGAAGAAGGGGATTTGCCATGACCTCACCCCGCAAACTCTTTCACGGAATGTTCTTGATAAAAATATCTCGTGCGAGTCAGCTGTATCATAAATATGTCCTTACTAGATTGAATCACTTGATAACTCATATTTGAAGGTACAACATTCAAATGCATATCGCAGAGAGCCGATTGTGTGAAATATTGGCGTTAAAGAGCATTGACACCACGACTGAAAAAGCTGTTCCGAAAGCACTTTGACTTGGGCGAGTTGGTACATGATTGGATAGGCTTCGGCGCGATTTAGACGAAGACACACAGAACACAGACGAGCCAAATCCAATTTTGAAAAAGCTGATTTCACACTAACGAACTCACGAGTCGACTAGCTTAAGCTCACTCAGAACCGGCCAGCGAGCTCGAGTCTGCGAGAGTGCAGGCGAGTCCGATGGAGTCTAGTAAAAAGAAGCTTTTAGTGAGTTTGAGTCCGAGTGAGTCTATAGTTGAGGAAAAGTTTGGTGTTATTATAGGTCCGAATGAGTCTTCAAAATGTTTCTCGAAAGAGTTTGAGTAAGCTCCCCCAAGTTTGTGGCGTGCATGCGCAAAACGGCTTGCCCTTACACGCTACGTTTTATATTTTATAGCAATGATGTGGCCGAAGTTCGTTGTCTCCGAGTGTATTAGGAACACGCAAACAAACAAGCACCGTACACAGAAAACCTAGACACCAGATATTCATAGAGTTATTAGGGGCACGCTGCTGCGGTTAGGGAGTTTTATGTGCGCCCTTCCGTCTTACGGAGGCACGCACACATGAAGGGGTGCCCTAGATGCGATCGATCGATCGACAGGCCGATCGATGATTTGATTGATTTGTGGGGTTTAACGTCCCAAAACCACTATTTGATTATGAGAGACGCGGTAGTGGAGGGCTCCGGACATTTTGACCACCCGGGGTTCTTTAACGTGCACCCAAAACTGAGTACACGGACGGGGACAGGTCGATCGAATCAATCAATCAATCAATCAACCAACCAATCAATCAATCAATCAATCAATCAATCAATCAATCAATCGGTCGGTCGGTCAGTCAGTCAGTCAGTCCATTTATCTATCTATCTATCTATCTATCTATCTATCTATCTATCTATCTATCTATCTATCTATCTATCTATCTATCTATCTATCTATCTATCTATCTATCTATCTAATCTATCTATCTATCTATCTATCTATCTATCTATCTATCTATCTATCTATCTATCTATCTATCTATTTGTCTGCCTGCCTGTCTGTCTGTCTGTCTGTCTGTCTGTCTCCGGAAATCACAAATAAGTCGCTTTCACCCAGCAAATTAAATGGGGTCTTTGCGGCAATGCATTCGCTTCGGCAATTTTACACGCTTGCGTTTCTCGCCGGATCACCAAACTTTAATTTAAGCCATTCACCTTTAGGTTTGGAGAAACGTGAACTGCACTGTTGCGTTTTCGAGCGGTTCCTCGAGCACTATAGCATAGACTGTAGCATAGACTATTCCCGCTCGACCACACGCGGCCGGGTGGAGCAACATATAGCTGCTTCCTTTGAAGTTGATCAACAGAACTGGTGCAATCAATACTGCTATACGCCCACAGGGAACACAAAATAACAAAACGGCAACACCAACGCAACGCGAGGTATACGAACGCACGCGATGAGAAAGATAAGTGCGAAGTCGCCCTATACCCGCTTGTCTGCATGAACATACGGGCGAAAAATACGAGAGGTTAGGTACTGTTACGTTAGTCAGCATGTACGTACCGCGCCCTGACAACTAGAACGGCATTCAAAAGAGAAAGTGAGATGGTCCAAAGCGAGCACGCATGCGCGAAACGTGACGTCGAGAATTGTAGACGACGCGACGAATAACCGCAGAAGTTAGGGCTGCAAGGGAAATTAATGCGCGAAGAAAGAAAGAAGGAAAGAAAGAAGGAAGGAAGGAAAGAAAGAAAGAAAGAAAGAAAGAAAGAAAGAAAGAAAGAAAGAAAGAAAGCGATCCTATTAGCCAACTATACACGGTTTATTCCTCTTGCTCTCTCTTTAACTCCTTTCCTTTTTTTTTCTTTTTCAGCAGCACCAAAACAAAAAGCTTTCACCTACTATTTTCTGTAACAAAAAGTATAGACGATGACTCACTAATCACGGCAGAAAACCTAATTTGCTCGAGCGCGCCACGGTTAATTACTTTGGAGACGTTTTTACGGCACCCAGCCACTGGTTTGGTTGACGCGACCAGAGAGTTTTTTTTTTTTGTGAACACAGTAACCCTCACTCTCCCTTCCCGTTCGTACTCGTCCCAGTAACGAGGCCATTGTGATTAACCCAAGAAGTGGAAACACTATGCTATAGTATACATCCTTTAGCAAACGCAAGCTGACGTTACCCATCAATATAGGTCATAGTAGATCCATGATATAACAAAAGTGGCGAGCAGTAATCACTGCCAAGCGGCGCTAACCAGAGTAAGTGAATATTCATGAAAACGAGCTTGACCAAGTGCTGATAGTATGTGAAATAATAGAGGAGGCCTGCACGCCGCTCTTGAGGCAGCTGTAGTGACCTCACTTTTGTTCTGCGCCGACTGTTATTTTGCTACGCCGTCAGGCTAGCCCAATCGGTATTTTTGCTCGCTCACCAGGGATTTAGAGTCAAATAATGTTTAGGAATTGAAGCTTTTGCGAAGCGCAGCGCGTCCGATAAGACCCCGAATACCCAAGGAATCGGACAACATTCCTGGCATGTCGTCCCGTTACAGGATAACATTCACGGATATATACAAGCATTTGAGAAGCTTTAGCGGGAGCTTCAGACAAACGAAACGACGACTGTGGCGACATATGCGTAAAGCGGCGCGGAAACTGCGAAGCATGTTAGAACTTTTTTGCCGGCCATTAAGTGCCGATTCCCACACTTTCATTCTGTTCCTTTTCAGCTGCTGCTCAAGATGCTGCTTCTTGCAAACGGTGAAAGGTATACGTACTCGCAATAATGTATACGATTTAGTCTTTAAAGAAAGAAAGAAAGAGAGAAAGAGAGAAAAAGAAAGAACGAAAAAAGAAAAAAAAAACAAAGAAGACAAGTCAATAATCCCGTCGTTCAACGAAAAGACGAGACGCATCGACAATTTGTTTGCGCCGAGTACGGAAGGCGAGTGAGCAAACGTATCACGCACGAGTGACGATACCCAGAAAAACATAGGCCGCGGAAAAAAAGCGGCCGCGCAAACTGCGGAATCAAACGTACAGAAAAAAATAAAAAAACCCACAAACAACAAGCTTGATTCACACATAAGCGAAGGAAACCGACGCATAGTTTACGCGCACCCTTCAGCGCGCTATTTGATAAACAAAGTTTCCCAGGGAAGAGACGGCCCCACTCGAAGTATCTTTTAACAGCGGAGCCCCCCTCCCCCCTTTTTAAAGGCCGCAGTAAGGCAGGTGTGAAAAAAAAAAAAAACTCGGCTGGTATGAGCTATGCGAAGCGGGCGTGTCCCAGCAGTTCCTGTACTTGCACAGCTTTCTGAACAAGAATAAAGCTAATGCGAAGACAGCAACGCATCGCCTAGTAAACAAAGGCGCGGGACAGAGAACTATGAGGGGACGAGGAAAAAATCGAGGAGAGAGAGAGAGAGCAAGACAGTGAGTGATAAAGCCAGAAAAGTAGGACAAAAGAAAGAGGAGGAAGATACAAGAAGAGATACAGAAAGAAAGACGATAAAAGGGATAAAGGTAGAACTCGACCAGATTTTTTTTCTTTACTTAAACAAAAAAATTAAAGCATAAAGTGCTAAACCATATTGCAAATCCGTTAAAAGTTTGTTTGGTCTCGTTAATACATCTGCCTGGTCTGTTCGGGTAATCACTAAACAAATACAGATTTTAGTTGATGGATTTGCTGTCTTGGCTGTAATTTCCTTTTATTTTCATTCATTTTTTTAAATTATTAATAAGTCATCGCAAAGTTATCATCAAAATGTTAGAATACGCACGCAGCCAATCCATCGAATGTGTATGAGCCATTGGGTTAAAAATCAATCAATCAATCAGCGTTCTCCAGCTGGAGGCGCTTGCTCGCCAGCTTCGCTATTCTTGCGAATTCGGCACGCCTGGAACTGACTTCAAACTTCTCTGCCTTTACACTGATTAGTGATTGCACCAACACCGTTGCGAACGTAACACAAGTTGCTCGCTTTGAATAAATGCGGCACTGCCTCCACTTATACCACGGCTCGCACGCAAATCGTGCACGCCATTCTGACACCTTGTTAGAAATACCATCGCCAAAACATTTCTCTTTTTTTTTCATCATGAAATGAAGAGCGAGACGGGTAGGAAATTTCGAAATAGAAACGAAGGCAGCAACAGGTTTGAGGAACATGGATAATTCGCGAAAAAGTTTCCAAACGGGCCACGCGATCTGAAGAGACTGCAGAAGCAGCACAAGCCGGGGATTGTCGATGAGAAGCGAGGCGAGAACCACGAGAGAGCCGGGACTCATTTGCATATACATATAACGCGCGCGCGTTGCCTTGTATACACGCGCGTTGAAAAAAAAAAAAACGCGTCAGATGGCCGACCTACATCGTCAACAACACAGCACCACCTCCCGAAAACCATGCAGCGTTAGAGAAGCTACGCGGAAACACTCCAGATACGTCCATGCGTTTCATTTCGATATGTCGCGCGAGCTTATAGGCGTCGGAGTACATATTGAAACAAACAATGGAGATTTTACGCATTTAACGCGTATGAGGTACATAAAAATATTTAATGGGGGCACATATAACTAATATTTGTTTGCGAAATGGCCTTAAAATGTTTATGAAATCCGCCACAGTGGATCACGAGCTCGGTTCCAGCCACGGCGGTCGCGTTTCCATGGAGGCGAAACGGTATCCTGGTGTACTGTGCGATGACAGTGCACAGTAAAGAACACCAGATAGTCGAAATTTTAGCAGCCCTCCTCTACGGCGTCCCTGATAACCATATATTGGTTTTGGGACATAAAGCCTCACATATTATTATTAAAGACGATGGTCTTTCTTGGGGACCTTCAACGGAAAAATTTTGATCTGTCTGTCTGTCTGTCTGTCTGTCTGTCTGTCTGTCTGTCTGTCTGTCTGTCTGTCTGTCTGTCTGTCTGTCTGTCTGTACATTTGTCTGTTTGTCCGCCCTAACGATACCTCAAACTGCACCAAACGGCCAACCCGATCTACAGCGCCCACCAATATTGCTCAAGGTTTAGCGTTCATAGTTGTACGATTGTCAATTAAAAAGCAATTATTGCGCATATCTGAGGCGCCACAACAACGCTTCGATGTTTTCTATGTCTGCCTTTATACTAGAAGAGACACAAACAAGTAACTCTAAGTAATGTAGCGTTTAATCGCGCTGCGCTGACAGTGCAACGCGATACTCAAGAAGGTATTTCCAACGCTTTGCTACGACGGCACGGTGGTGGCACCTGCCCGTCGCTTTGCATTCTGCACCTTATCACCTCCGAGACTGGCGCGCATCTTTCTCCGCGGTCGCGCACGCCTTCGTTTTCAAAGATAACTGCCAGATGGCGCTCGTGTCTAACGTGCCTAGATGCGCTTGTTCGCCTCCGTTACACGCTCGAGGCACTCCAACGTAGCGCCTTCAGGCCACCATTGACATATTTTCTGCCGAAGAACATCAAATAAACGTTTTTTTTCTACGAAGATCGTTAGGGCACCAAAACGATATGGAAAACGAGAGATAAGATTAAGGTTCATTGGCGAGAACGCGCCATCGCAGTTTATCAAGTTAACCACGCAAAGACGGATAACAATGTTTATTTTTTTTATCATGATGATGACAGCAATCATAATTGGCATCTTTCTGCGAAGTGAAAGTCAGAAGTAGTCATCCAGCCTGTCTTTCTTTTTGTTGTAGTTGTTCGTGTGTCTACAAGGGAACAATGTATTATTTATTCTAAATCATACCGCAATCCATGCAGCTATAGGTTTATTTATTAGCTATTTTTCTTGATACAAGCTCTCATTTATATGACGCACTGCTATCTACGTCTGTAAGCATTCTGGCTGTACCAATCGCTTCACAAGTTTTTGTCTTTGTTTTTTTCGTTTTTTTTACCAGCGCGTTTAACATTATGTGGCAACGACACCACGTTTAATAACTTGCATCCGAATTGAATCACCGTTACTTCAGAGATGAACGCCTTGTGCGGGTGTTGCTGAACAAATATTCTGGCATTTAGTATTTTCTGGATTATGGTTGTAGCAGACGTGTCCGTCATCCTGTTGCCGAATACTTGTTCTGGTGTGCTATTATGGACATTGTCAAACTCCGCCATGTTGTCAGATTCCACCATTGATCAATGCTAATTGGCCAAGTGAGCTGCTACCACCTCTCTGACTGGCTTAAAATGCCGTAATTACGAAATTTGACAATATGGCGGAATTTGACAGTGTACAGAATAGCACCTTTGGCAGCAGCAACGAATAGCTAGCGGCATCTTTAGAAGCGTTAGCCAACTACAAGGCGCTCTTTCTCTCTCTCTTTTTCAGACGGTTATGCTGTGTTAAACGAGCGTTTCATAAGCGGCGACCTGTAGACGGTCCCGCCATCTAGAAGCAGCATGGCAAAACACCAAATCGCCACGGCACCGCGCTGCGAGCGTTTCTCGCATAGGGTGCCTCGATGCGAAGCACTCTATTCACGCGCCCTACCCTCTACGCAGCGCTGGAGGCGTAACAAGTGTTTATTCAACCGAATTCGGAACAGCACATGACGCGAAAATTAGCAGATCATCCCCACAAGCAATTTCGGCCAAAGACGAGTTCGGATTTCAATACATAGGGCTTATGGGGAGCTTCGCAATTAGTTTTGTTGCTGCCATAGACCACCGCAGTTGTCCTGCTACGCAGTAATACGCTTACGCAGAAGCAAATGTAATACGAATAAAAAGTGGTACAATAACAACGATAAAGCCAAAATAATGACAGAACAAAAGCGATTCTACCATTGGCAAGTGAGTCATGCAACCTATATACATGCCTTATCTCATGGTTTATTTCCCTGTTTACGCAGATCAAATAACGTTTACCAATAAATCAATCAAGCAGATATAAAAAAATAAAAGAAATACAACTCACTCGTAAAATGAGCACACAATAACAGATCAATAAAGATATATGAACGAATGAATGGCTCGAATGTTAACCAAAATTGAAACTACTCGTTTGATAACCTACATACAGAAAAAATGCAAACAGAACCTCAGCGACAATCATTCCTTTAGTCTTATGTACAATATGCTTCGTGTGAGTAATAAATTTGAGGTGTGAAGCGTATTAGAAGCGAATCGCGTATGCATATATATATATATATATATATATATATATATATATATATATATATATATATATATATATATATATATATATATATATATATACCACGTAACACCAAAAAAGGATATTTTAAATGATAATAATAAGCGAGGTGCAGGCAATAAGTACAACCATAAGCAAAAGTATACGGACCATTCCCGTCCGCATTTCTCTGACAAATGCGTTATAGTAATGCTTTCGAAGGCTATCCCGTCAAAAATATGCTCTCGACAGCAGACAACTTCCGGCTAGATGGCGTAGAACAACACTTGTAGATACTTAATGTCTATAAAACTTTGGCACAGACTGCGATTTCGGTTCGCGCTTGCGTGGTCCGTATACCTTTGCTCACGGGTGTAAGTATGCATTTAACCTCGCAGTATGGCTTCACGGCAGCGCGCGTTTTCTTCAATAGGTGCTTTCACTCAATAGCAGCCGCCTACTGCAGTGAAACCACCTCTTCATTGATTACATTGAGAACACTAACTCGTTTATTTAAAAACCCGTTCACTGTTGAGATCCCCACAATGGTTCATTAAGTTTTTCCCTTAAGGTTTCAGAACCAATGCCTCGGACAGTGTGATCATTCATTCATTTACCTCACAAGTGACACTGCGACATAGAAAGGCTCATCCGTTCACACCACGTTTAAAGACATTCTGGTCTGGTTTCTAAAGCACTGAGATCCATATTATCACACACACACACACACACACACACACACACACACACACACACACACACACACACACACACACACACACACACACACACACACACACACACACACACACACACACACACACACACACACACACACACACACACACACACACACACACACACACATTCCGCGCTGTTCGATGTAATCCAATAGCCAGTTTCCTTTAAATCCCATCGCAACTCGCACATGCAGATAATAACGCCCAATATTTGTAACCATTTCGCATGAAACAGTGTTGAAACCACTGGTCAGCTACCCTGTCCGTTACAACCATCTAATACATGCATTGTTACCGTCCAATATCTGGGCTATCCCTTTGTATTCTTCTTCGTGCAATATTCTGTTTTCAGAATTACCTCTTATCTAAACCTGTAAGGCCTCCCGCTATATCAATCAGATCCATCCTTTTTTTTTTACTCTCTAACCTTATCTCCTTCACTGAGTATCTCACAGATTCATCAAGTGAGCACGGAAGCTCTGAAGGATGCAAGCCTGTTATCGATTTTGCCGCACGCAGGACATGGGGCGCCATGCCTCGGGAAGTGTAGGCAATAGGGACAGGGGGGGGGGGGGAAGAAAAGAAAACGAAGAGGCGCTTAAATAGCGTTCGAAGAATACAGATGGCGCCAGTAGTGCAGAGCGCTCGAGAGTGCCCCGATGCGCTCCCGCTCTTGTCCGTGTGGAGCGCGGGCGCATCCTGGAAGAGCACTGCTTCGTTCCGTGGAGCGTGGCGCAGAATTCGAACAGCCGAATCACTCTAAGGGTAAGGAGAAATTGTGTGCCGCTCTCCGTCACTCAAAAAATCACTCATCTATCACGCATGCCTCCCCTTGTGCTATCACCTCGCTCCAGGTTAGGACCGGCACGCGCACTATGACCGTGGCGCGGCGTTCTCGTCGAGAAAGTGCTGAGCACGACGATTCCAAAAAAGGACACGCAAGTAAGTCTGGTGATGATTATTAAGGCGCGAAGCAGATTAAAAAACCCCCAGGTGGTCAAAATTTGCGGAACCCTTCATTACAACATCTCTCATAATCATATTGTGGTTTGGGACGTTAAACCACACGCACACACATATATATATATATATATATATATATATATATATATATATATATATATATATATATATATATATATATATATATATATATATATATATATCGATTAGTAGGCACGAAAGCCTGAGGTGCGACGTCAAGACCATCCAAATTCGGGACGTCGCTTCTGACAACACCTCATGCGACATCACACGATGACGTTCCTTGGTGAACAGTGTGCCGATCACGGAGGCAATCGGGAAACCACGTGATCAGAAGAAAGCTTCCAATTACTACGGCCTCGGGGGCAGTGTAGAGCAGCGGACGAGCTTTCGGACTAGATAACAAAGCTTTCGGACGACATCAACAACCAACTGCAGAAAAGAAGAAAATAACACTAGGTTACCCTCGAGAAGTCTTGGGCAAGCAGAGAGACGCCCAAAGACATTTTTTTCCCAAAGTAAGACGCCCAAAGACTCAATTTTCCCCACAGAGTATGGAGAGTGCGCCCCGCACGCTTCATACTTTGGCCAAAGCACCTTTCACTACACCAAGAGTACCGTTCCGAAATACATCGCGAAATATAACCGAAACCCAAGATTCGCTAGAAGAAGAAAAACACTTTCTTTCTTCTGTTTCCCTATCTCGGAGAGTAGAAACCGCGAATCGCAAATCCACCCACGTGCGCTCGCGATGCACTATACTCGGGGATCAACTATCATCGAGCACGTTTCGTGTTCGGCCCTATCGAATAACAATGACGGTGCGCCAGGCCCCGCCGGAAAGGCGATCGGATTTCCGGTAAAACCGCTACGGCGGACCTGCGGAGGCATCGCGCAAACGGAATGCACAAGTAGTGGAGGTGATGTCGTACGACCGAAATATCGCCAGCCAGCGACACCGCGCGCACTTGTATGCGAATACGAACCCGTTGTAAACAAAGCACGCGAGAGAGAGATAGTGAAATGCGAAAGGCGACCGAAAACAAGTCACTTGCATCAAAGGGACAAAAGAAAGAAAGAAAACAAGTCACTTGCATGAAAGGAACGAACGAACGAAAGAAAGAAAGAAAGAAAGAAAGAAAGAAAGAAGAAAGAAAGAAAGAAAGAAAGAAAGAAAGAAAGATGATATGACACGACTGAAGGCAGGATGAGGGGCGAACTAAAAAAAGAATTAACGAAATAATGAAAAGAACCAAGAGAGAAGTTGAATAAGGACTGAAAGAAAAAAAAGAAAAGAAAATACAAATAAGAATAAGCCGCAATTGTGAATCAAGAACAGAATTAAAAAAAAATAAAGAACGAAAGCTGGAAAAAATTGAAACAGACGACGAAGTAAATAAGAAATAATCGAATTGTAGGAAAGATAAGAACAAAGGAAAGTCAACGAAGTATCAAATACCAAACAAAATAAAGAAGTAAAGTAAAAGAAACCCCGCTTTTCGTTCCCTCTCGGCATGCGGGACGCATACCTATTTTACGAGCAAGTTCTTGTACCAGTTCTTGCATTTCCATACTCCGTAACCACCGAGGACCTTTGGAAAAAGCGCGTTGCTTTCTGCTACGCATGATACTTCACTGTACTTGTATTCTTTAGAACTTCAGTTATAATTTAAAAAATGTAATAAAACCGGTGCGAGTAGTCGTAAAGAAGTGACGCCGTCGTATATATATATATATATGTGTGTGTGTGTGTGTGTGTGTGTGTGTGTGTGTGTGTGTGTGTGTGTGTGTGTGTGTGTGTGTGTGTGTGTGTGTGTGTGTATGCTTGAGGGCGTCACTGGCGACCACTCGCAGGATTTAGAACAACAATTACTGCAGTTTTATTTACGACCCCATTCACGATTCGGCTGTGAGAGAGGGAAAGAGGTTGTAGTGAAAGGCACCGGAAATTTTCACCATCTGCAAGTTATCTAACGCGTACAGCACTCACGGATCGAAACGCAACATCATATAGTCTTACGTATTACGACTGATGTGCGTAAATTCTCGAGATTTGACCCCATCATTTCGCGACGGATTCAGTCTCCGAAGATAATTCTGGTTCTTGATCTGCGCGTTCCGGGTCTTAAATCACGCCATTAAGATCTGAACTGAAGATGGACGTAACAAAATTGTGCGCGTTACTCAGTCCTAAATCGTGCCGCTTCAATAATGAGTGCGTACACCGTACGTATACATATAGGCACACGGGCCTCTCACATTTCACCTTTGACGCAATGCGTCCGCTCAGGCCAAGGACTCCCGAAATTTCCCGTACACGAATGCCCGATAAAGTGGTTGAGAGAGCGACTGCCGCTTTAGCTTGATGAGTACAGCGTCGGATGCGTCTTCCCAAGGTTGCAAGTTCGATCCCTAATCACCGCAAGGTTATTTTTCCCTCACTCCGATTCCCTTCGATTTATGTCACTGTTGCTCAACTACACTTAAAACACACGAGTATAACAGAGTACAGTAGAAAGTTTAACAGTGGCCCACACCCAAGCTGGGGCATTGGCCAAGAACCGGGTATGCCTTGAAAGGAAATTCATTCTTAATAGATTAAATGTTGCCTAATTATAGGCGAAAGAAGAAATAATCCCCTATACCTTCTTTATATTATTTGTCTGTTTGTTTCATTACGCTACGCTCCACAAAAGAACCGGGCTCTCCGTCACACCGCTATACGTTGACTGATATCAGATGGCGTTAGACTCATTGAAAGCAAATGAGAGTAAGCTCGCAGAGACATATTATGGTGACGGTGGTTGTGTACCGTGTTATATACCTCGAGCACTGCAATTTTTTTCCCCCGTTACAATGCACTCTTTGTTGAACCGGCAGTTTACACAGTATATGGGCAGCGTAAAAAGGCAATCTTTTCAGGAAGTTGTAGACCGACTGACCAACGAACGGACGGACGTTAGTTAGTTAGTTAGTTAGTTAGATAGATAGATAGATAGATAGATAGATAGATAGATAGATAGATAGATAGATAGATAGATAGATAGATATGTAGTGCCATCATAATCACCATCATTTTCTTGATCACCACGCCGCGCGTCTCGCGCAGCTGATGCTAGCTCGAGCTGCGCGAGAATGAGAACGAGCTGACACGCCTGGCGTGGCGGACGCTGGTAGCCGACGTGGCTCCGCTTCAGGCCTGCAATAAAGTGGCGAGATCGGCACGGTTCATCGGCCGCCTTCGACGTCATCTCACGTCTCTCTTCTCTCGCCGCTACATTGGTGACCCGGAGAACACGCCCTTCGCCGAGCGGCCCGCGGCCATGTTCCCGCAACTCTGCCCGCCAGTGCCGCCGTTCCAATCGACCTACCCCAAGGTATGGTTCATGCAGCTCGATGCCGTTCTGGCGTTGAATGGCGTCACGGACCAGCCGCTGATGCACGCCATTCTTCAAGACGCCCTTCCGGTAGAGTTGCGTCATCTCTCTGGCACTTCAACCTCCAGCCAGCAGCCTTACGATGACCTCTGCTCGGCGGTGCTTGCCAGACATGGCCTCACCTACCACCCGCTGCCGTTCACCCGCGACTTACAGGTTTCGTCTGCGTCGCAGCGTGCGGTACCCTCCGGCCCGAAAGTCTTCACTGACCGGGACCTAACTTCCCCGACAACGTCTCCCTCCACCTTGGGTCCGGCCACTAGCGCAGTGAGTCTCGCACCCGGTCACAGATCCGACGAGGTTCTTGAAGTCGTTCCTGCTGCCGACAACCTGTCCATTTCAGCTGAGGTTGAGGCCGCCAGCCATCAACCACGGCCAGGCTTCCAAGACGCTGCGACTGTGACTGACGCGCTTGAGGACGACGTGCCCGGTCCGTTTCGGACGGGGCTCATCAGGCATGCAGCGCCTGCGGTGGGGCAGTCTGGGGGGTGTTGGCTGGACGCGGCCATCAATTGTGCAGACCTGCACGCCGGACCTCCGGACTGCACGCGGACTGCCGGAGGTCATTGCACGAGCACAGGTGTCCCGTCCAGTGCTCCGGGCGAGCCCACGCTGGCTGGGTTCCACCATTGTCATTCCCCGGAGCCTTTGCCTCCGGACGGCAACGGTCATACGTGTGTCCACAATGCCAGCTCGTGTGTCACAACCGCGACGGCGCTCATGCCTCATGCGTGTCTGCCACCCGTTGCCCTACGTCGGCGACAACGGCGTGCTTGGCGTCACACATTGCGGCAACTTTTGGGCCGCCCTGCTGCGCGGCCACGGGTTGCGGTCACGGCCCTGAAGACGGCGCAGGCGCCTACTCGGCCTGTCCGACGCGGTGTCCCACCACTGGTCGTGTGCCCGACTGCCCACCGCGCACTTGGTGGTATTGTTGGGACACGTTCCTGCGGGCGTCGGCACGTCTGTCTATGCCGGCACGTCAGACGCCGCTCGACTTGGAGGTCTGTGTTGCGTCGACCCCAACGTCAGGGCCCGCACTGCCGGCCCTTTGCCGACGTTGGCAGCATGACCTCGCGACACACGGTCCACTCTCGGCCTGTCCGGCCAGGTCACCGTGAGACCCGCTTGTCGGCTACCACAGCGACCCGGCACTTCCTCCTTCGTCCCTTGCGCTTCTCCCAGAGTCGCCCACCAGAGACCCGCTGCTTACCGATGGCCAATCAACGTTGACAACCTAGACTTTCCAAATGAACAGTTTATGGATTGTCGTTCATGTATATAGCTTTTGTCACTATTTTTTCTTTTTTTATATGCCTTCGAATCGCGCAAGCGCTAGGGGGGGAGCCCTGTAGTGCCATCATCATCACCATCATTTTCTTGATCACCGCACCGCGCCTCTCCCGCAGCTGATGCTAGCTCGAGCTGCGCGAGAATGAGAACGAGCTGACACACCTGGTGTGGCGGACGCTGGTAGCCGACGTGGCTCCGCTTCAGGCCTGCAATAAAGTGGCGAGATCGGCACGGTTCATCGGCCGCCTTCGACGTCATCTCACGTCTCTCTTCTCTCGTCTCTACAGATAGATAGATAGATAGATAGATAGATAGATAGATAGATAGATAGATAGATAGATAGATAGATAGATAGATAGAATAGATAGAACTAAGTTGCAGAGCCAAGTTAGTCGCCATAACCCAAAACTCCGAAAAAGTAATTGCCATAGTATACCACGCGCGACGCTAAGCGCGCATTCCAAACTGCCGCCACTCCGAATCCGAGAAGCGCGCGCTCCATTATCGGTGACCCCAACGCCAAAGAGGCACGCCCCGCAGGACGTGTTACCGATTTGCATAAACGACAGGAAACAAGAGGAAGAGTCGAAGGGAAGATAATCACGGCCGGAACGCCTCGGTTATTCATCACACGCACTGCGCGAGCGGTTCTCGTTGCGCGGAATTCTCGTTCTTTGACGGGCTGCAGCTAAGAGCGCGCGGGCTCTTAGCCGCAGCATAGCTCTTCACACCAGCAGGCCCATCTCGCCGCGTTCGCTGACACGAGACACTCTCGCCAAATCAGTTTTCGGGGAGGGGTGATTATAAATGAAAAGAAGAGAAAAGTGAGCCCCGTAACTGTCTCTCAGGGGGGGGGGGGGCACCTCAACAGTAGCTCACGAGGTATGGGGTAGAGAAGGGAATAAAAGGATAGGATTAAAAGGTACACAGTTAGAGAGGAAGGAGAGAGCAAGGCGCAGGGAAAGGGAGCGACGGAAGTAAGGAGGAGACAGGAAAGGTGGACACGTTTGCAGGAGTCCGAGGACGGGGCACCACTGGCGAGAGCTCTTGTCGGCGACAGAAGATGACGTAGGGCTACTCCAGTCGGCCAGAGCTACGCTGTCGTCGTCGTAGGGGACCGGCGGCAGGAGATGGAGTAGGACCAACCCGGTCGGCCAGAGCTGCGCTGTCGTCGGAGATCGCGAGGGCACAACCGGTCGGCACGGAATCCAGCGAGCGAGTCTCAGTATTCGGTTCAGCGGCGCATCTATGCGGGACACTGCGTTTACCCGGTGCCGTTCCTTCACATATTTTATGAATAAGAAAAAAAATCTGTTTAAAGCGCAATCTTTTTTTTTTCCTGGCAGAATTGTGATCTGATTTGGTCTGAACTGAAGGGACACGGCAAAGAAAAACGGTTTTTCGCATGTTGTAAATCTACACTAACTATTCTGATATCACCACGCTTATCGCGAGACGATGGTCGCGAACACGTGCGAAAACAAGACACGTGTGAAGATGCCAAATTTCCACACCAAGCACCGTGACGTCATAAATTCTGACAGTGTATCCTACGTTGTCTCTAACCGGTAGAAACGAATAAACTGTGGGCTCTGTGGGGAACAGAAGCTTGGGATACGAAGTTTCTGAAAATGCGGTTGAGCCAATGACGGCAAAGTAGTTTGAAATCCTCCCCAACGAATAAATTTGTGAGTGTGAAATTATCGACATTGGAGTTCTCAGATTACAGTTTATTGCAATATAAACCAACTCATTGCCTCACACTAGTGTCCCTATCACAAAGCTTCGTAGTGGGATGAGAGTAGACAAAAAAAAAAACTGTACCAGGTCTTCGTAATTCACTGGATACAGATAGCGAGACCTCTTATTATAACACAATCTTGATAACAACGACCTCGAAAATACGTTCACTCTTTCATTACAGTTAGTTTTACTTACACGCCTACAAAACCAAAGTTCGATCAACAGCTGGGAAAGTTCAAAAGCTTACACACGGTATGCGATTAGCGTACACGTGAAAGAACCGGGAAATAATACTATGCCCTCCGACTTTTAAAATACGGGAGCGTGTTAGTTTCTGGGCCAAGCTACGCGCTACGCTTTGAGTGCGAGTTCTAATTTCACTTCGATTCTTCTTGAGGACCTTCAGCGAAAAAAAAAAAAGCACGAGAGATCAAAATATCGAACCACGCGGTACACTTTTCGAATTCGAAGCTTGAGTCGGCAGGGATCGGGTCGAGGTTCGAGCGTTACAGGTGTGCACTCAGCGTAAGAAATTGAATTTCATTTGATCGGGTGCGCATTCGAGAAGAGACAAAATTAAAAGAAGTAGACGTCACTTTCAATTGAAAGGTACGAGCAACAAACACCTCGGGGAGGTCAGAAGAACCACTACTTCAAGTCCGCGTTTCAAGTTCATTCAAAATTTAAAGTCAAGAGTACACGACCGTGGGTCGCCATTTTTTTCTGTTTTCTTTCAACTCATCTCGACTTAGCGGTGCCAAGTCGCCCCCCCCCCCCCCACTCCCCACGCTTTTTCTTTTTCTTTCACCGCTTTCCCCCCCCCCCTTTTTTTCCCTAAGACATCAGATGGCATTAGTTTCTTTTCATTTTTTATTTTTTTAAATTTTCTTGTATCTCTCTTCGACATTCGAATTTATCCTATTTTCGCTTCAACTCGCATGTCAAAAAGTCAGAGAACAGGTGATACGAGCGCCCGCCCACGTCACCTTGAATCATCTATCTGTGACGGTACAGTGAGCTGCAACAGTATACTGTAGTCGTGGCATTCGGGATTGGAGCACCCATCTCGAAGGACGCCTCTCTGTCACGGTGATCTTGGCAAACGTGCTTCGAACTGAGAAGAAGTGAAGGATATCGGCACTACGATGGCACGCCTTCGAGTCACAGTGCGGAACTTCAAAACACTACTCTTGTGGCACATTTTTTTTGATGTACTGCTGCGCGTAATAACGATTCCCAGTGACGCGACGTCCCTTCCCGCTTTGCATACGAACGTCAACTGACATTCCCAGGGTCATGCATTCAGCAAAGTGAGAAAACTGGACACAGGTCTCGTTCCGCGAAATAAACAGCTTGAAGACGACAGAAACCCCGATGAGTGTTTATAATTCTTCTAAAGATTTCTTTTTGTTTGAGTCATCGCAAAGTCATCTTATTATAAACAATTGTTGGTGTTTAATGTCCCAAATCCACCACATGACTACGAGAGACGTCGTACTGGAGGGCTCCGAACATTTCGGCCACATGGGGTTCTTTAATAACGTGCACCCAAATCTGAGCACATGGGCCTCAAGCAGTTTCACCTCTATCAAAAATGCAGCCGCCGCTGTAGGGATTCGATCCCGCGACCTGCGGAATGCCATCTGAGTGCGAATGTCACACTCATGGGATCGGATTTTGTAATATTAAAACAAAAATATTTTAACAATTCCTTCATTTTCAACGCCTGGGACCTCTCACCCACGCATGGCGTGTAACCACAAAACGCCAAACCTTATCATGAGTCGACTCATTCAAGCTCAGATGGGCAGTGTCGGTCAGAGTGAGTCTGAGTCAGTAATATCTTATCGACTTTGAGCCCGAATGAGTCGGGCTTAGGAAAAGGCTACTGAGTCTTATTCCCAGTGACTTCAGTAGAGGAAAAAAAATGGCGAGTGCGAGTCCGAATGAGCTCATAGCAGAAAATATACTTTTTTTGAGTGAGTCTCAGATTATGCGTCCGACTGAGTAATACGTCGATGAGTCTTAGTCCAGGTGAGCACGGTTGAGCAAAATTTTGGTGGGTCTGAATGATCCCTGCAGCAACATATATGTATAAATACTGAAGTTTTTCCAATGGGCCAAACGTACTTGGCAAGGAAGGACCCCAACTTAGCGGATGTCTTAATTTTATTTCCAACGGTTTCAACCGGTAGAGAAACTATTGGACATAAAATTAGGACAACTACTAAGTTGTGTCTCTCATATATATATATATATATATATATATATATATATATATATATATATATATATATATTGTTACGAGACAATGCCCCACTTAAACAGTGAGATAGGCGCACGCCTAGTTTCCCTTGTGCCTTCACGCAACAATATATATATATATATATATATATATATATATATATATATAATTTTATGAGTGAGCTGCATTTGTCACCGACCTATGCGTGGAACTGAAGTCGTACGTACATTCCTGAACAGACACTATGCGCGGAAGATATAAGATCTGGCCACATACCTCATATCAAGATTAACGCGTTCGCAAACAAACTGATCCTAAGACTAAATAAGTAGCACAACGCGAAACTGCTTAAGCACTTCCAAGAAGGTGTCACCCTCATTATGTTGACATCAGTGTCCTCTATAGCTCAGTCTATACGCCTTTTTCAATATAGTTCTAATTAGTACCTATCGTGCGTTGGTTTTCTTCTCATCAGCTGTAAAGAAAACAAACAAGTCTCCAGTTCATATTATCTCTTCCAACCGCTCAATGCACGCCCTAAGCTCACGAGTATCAATTAGTCAACAACACCTGTTTTCAAGCGCTCCTTGTAGCAAAGCTCCTCGTCTTGAAAAAACAACAAACAATATGGTGAGACGTATGGGTGACTTACGCCCTAATGCAACACCTAAACTAATAGGCTCGAAATCACTTCAGTTGAGCTCGAAAAAAAACAACAACAAGAAAGTCCACCGAGGACTCCATGCGGGAGCTTGTTTTCTTTTGCCTTACTTTTCAAGGATCTTCTCTCGCTTTTCTTTATTTTCTCACCTCGGAAGGGCGAAACAACGCCATTACGACAGCGAAACAAACCCTCGACTACTTTCTCCAATACGCTCGAGCAACACCATTATACCACAGACAGTGTGGAGCGCTGCGTAAAAGACGTATAAATAGTGAGATGCCAAGATCCTTCCCAACATCCAAAAGACTTCTCGAGGCCCGAAATCCGAACGTACAATTCAATCTAAGAGGAGGCTACGCAGATCTATAGTTCCAAAAACAAAGCGGCGCCGCAAAAGAGTCCGATTTCCAAAGCCACTCTTTCAAATATTGTTTTTCCTCGACTAGCGCCCCAGTAATATAATCTCTCGCTCATTTTTTCTATAAAAGCTCGACAGCTCCCTTAACCATGCGCATCGCTTTTTTTTTTCGCGTACGGAGGGAGTCGCTATGCAAATCCGTGCCATCAGCCTACAGTGCCACGAAACGTGAGCTCACACAGGATAGGAAAATAAGGGTTTAGAAGCCTGGATAACGTCTAACGCACGCACTTTCCACCCACGTTATTTCACTTCGAAAAGTTCGTAAGCACATATGCAAAAAAAAGACGAAGAGAGAGAGAGAGAGAGAGAGAGAGAGAGAGGAAGATAGAATGTATATAGAAGCAAAGGCTTTATCCCTACAGTGAGCACAGACAATCGATAGCCTAAATGGGAGCGGGGGAAGGGCGAACACGGGAAGAGAGAGACGCACGCAACATGACGTTCAGATATAACACCCTTTCAAATACCCCGCTCCCGTCAGCGCTTGCCCATTTCCTGTCCGACGAACTTTGTACACGTATTGCGGTGAAGCCATTTACAAGGATCGTAGAGCTGCATACACTAATGAAAGAGAGAAAGAGAGAGCATTTGAACATACGGCTTCCTTTATTATAAAGCTATAGGAAATCTAGTGGGCCCACTATGGAATGAAAAAAAAAAAGGCTGACAAAACACTTGTGGCGCTCATGCGTATAATGCCAAAACCCTTTTTTCCCCAGAGACAAACGTAACCGAACTGCCATTTTATGCCCGATTAGTCGACGCGACCAACCGCTTTTTGGCAGTGCAGAAAGTGCACGAGGAGAAGTTCTCAAAACGCGTTAGACATTCAATAAAAAAAATGAATGAATGAACGAATGAATGAACGAAAAAAAGAAAGAGAGAAAGAAATAGCCATGCGATTCCCTTCGGGAAAATTTTCCCTGTACCCTATACTGAATTCCCCCTACTGAATGGACAAACTGAACCTGCAACCCGAAACTGACGTTGCAAACACTATACTTAACAGATACAAATATAAGCCAACGGCAGTGAACAAAAGCTGCGGCGTGCATTGCGCATTCCTTGCGCATTTCATTCTTCCCACACTGCGCAAACGCTTCTTGATGAAGCCTTACTTCTAACATATTGCGGCTTTTATTTCATATAGTTTCTTGGTTGCAGTTCTATAGGCGATAGTTCTTATGACATGCGTCGTCGCATCGCTCGTTTCCTATAGCCACCCAACTTTCACATATGGCGGTGTTTCTCAATAGCTGGACGCAGGCAATCTGTTCTGAAAACCCAAATTACCTCGCACGCATTGCTTTGCATTAAGCTCTAAAAAAATGGAACAAAGGGCGATGGAAGGGCGATGCATTATAGCGGACAGACATGCCAATTCAAAATCGAAATTGCTCCTAAGGAAGTTCTACTTAATCCCGCCATTTTCTACTTTCTGCTCCCGCTTCTTATTGTGTTTTTTTTTTCTTTGCTCCAAGAACAGCTGCATGGACGCAGTGAATTACAAAGCTGCACGTAGAAGAGACTAATTTCGAAAGCTGGACAATCCACGCACGCGCCCACACCGGCGCAGCAGTACGCCGACGCGTTTTTTTTTTTTTCATCTCGCACCCTGGCACGCTTACGGGGTAATAAATAAAGACATGCTCGGAAAGGTTGCGTTAAACCCCAGCGCATACTGGCATCGTCGTGGGCTATATATACTGGTGAGCCCAGCCGCGCGTCCGAGTGCGACTCCGACCAGATCTATAGGCTCAATTAAATGCGTACGCGCACTGCTGACACCAACGCAGAAGACACGTGTCCCACGTTCACTCAGACAGTACATATAATATAGTATACACCACAACCTGTGTTAACCTTTCGCGTTCTCCGAACAAAGCGCACCTGTCACGCTCGTATGTATATAGGCGTGGTGGCACTCTTCAGCTGTCAGAAACGTAAACAGTTAAGCAAGCGGTTCGACGTTACGCGAACGTTCAAAGTAGCAGACGCACGAATCCTGCCGCTCAATTTAACTGCTCGCTGATATCCTTACAAGCGACGTCTATACAAGAGGAAATATACTTGCACAAAGAGAGAGATAAAGATGCAAGGAAAGGCAGGGAGGTTAACCAGACGCACATCCGGTTTGCTACCCTGCACTGGGGAAGGGATAAAGGGGAGAAAAGAGGTTGCAGAGAGATGAGAAGGTACACACAATCACGAGCACACTCGGGGAGCACACACAGTCTACAGGCGGTCGCTCAGGTTTGTTGACTTTAGGTAAATTAGCAGTGCTTTAGTTGCTTTCTGCGCAACTGAGGCAGATGCCTAAGGTCCTAGTATCGTCTGCACACAAAATGGTCCGGGGTCAAGTTGATTCAAAACCATCCGGAGCTGGCATCGCTGTGTGTCGTAGCAAGCGCAGCTGCACAGGACGTGTTCAATGGTCTCTTCAGCTCCGCAGTAGTCGCATGTAGGAGTGTCTGCCATACCAATGCGGAAGGAGTACACCTTTGTAAATGCAACACCCAACCAAAGGCGGCATAACAGTGTCGCATCGGAGCGGGAAAGTTGTGATGGTAGTTTTAAGCTTGAGCGAAGGATCCAGTTCATAAAATTGACACCTTTCGAAGCTGGTAGACGACCAGAACGTGCGTGTGAGATCTCGAGCCAGCAGGTAAAGTTGTCTTGCTGCATCATTCCTTGATAGAGGAATCGGGACTACACGGGTTTCTTCATGGGCTGAGCGGGCTGCATCATCGGCTAATTGATTTCCGGTAATACCGATATGTCCAGGCAGCCATTGGTATATAATATCATGCCCTCGTGCTAGAGTTTCATTATGGCAATGTCTTATTTCTTGTACCAGTTGGTCATGGCTCCTCCTACGCATGGTAGACTGCAAGCTCTGAAGCGCTGCCTTCGAATCACAGAATATGACCCATTTTCCTGGACGTTCTTGAACGAGATATTGTAAAGCAGCCCTTATAGCAGCAAGCCCTGATGCCGTAGATGTAGTCATATAAGACAACTTAAACTTGATTGTCATTTCTGCAGCCGGAATTACCGCGGCACCTGATGAGCTGCTGGATGAGACGGACCGATCAGTGTATATCTGCGTTCGGTCTAAGTACAACTCATGTAATAATAGCAGTGTTGCTTGCTTCAATGCTACTATGGAGTGACTGCTTTTCTTTTTGATTCCCGGAATTTCTAGACGTACTTGCGGCTGGTCGAGGCACCACAAAGGGCATGCCGTTCTCGCAGCTGGCGTATATCCTAATGGAATGCTGTTTAGGTGCTTGGCTATGACGTCTGAAAACGTAGCACGTGGTCTTCCGGAAGGTAGAAGAGCCAAGTGGTGGTCGGGGACACGACTAGCATGTCGAATGTGCGCTCTGAGGCAATCCACAACTAAATATGTCCTGACCAGATGGTCTTTGGCAAGCATGATTGTGGCATAAGTAGAAGCGCATCGGGGCAGTCCTAGGCAGATACGCAGTGCCTGACCCTGCAAACTCTCCAATGAATGAGTATTCGATTTGCAAGTGTTAGTCAGCACCGGCAAGCTGTAGCGCAATAGACCCAGAAATAGGGCCCTGTACAGCTGTAGCATGGAGGCCACAGAAGTTCCCCATGCTTTACCGCACAAGAATTTCATGATATGCACAATAGATAGCAGTCTCTTCTTCAAGTACGCACAATGTGGGCTCCACGAAAGACTTCTGTCGATAATTATGCCCAGGAAACGATGCGTCCGTGCATATTTGACACTCTGCCCATTGATGTAAACAGGGTATGGCGTCATTGGTTTGCGTGTAAACGCCATCAACGCACACTTCACAGTTGATATAGTTAGGCCTTGTTTCTGAAGGTAGGCTGTTGTGAGGGTTGCTGCCCGCTGTATTCGTGCACGCACCTGAGGGCGAGTAACTGCAGCACTCCAGAGGCAAATATCATCGGCGTATATGGATAGGCACACCGACTTTGGCAGAACCTTCACCAGACCAATGAGGGCCACATTGAACAATGTGGGGCTTAAAACACCTCCCTGAGGTACTCCGCAGTAGGTGTAATGTTCAGCAGTTTTACCCTCATCTGTTTGCACAAAGAAACCCCTGCCAGTTATATAGTCTTTTATCCATTGAAACATTCGTCCACCAATGCCCATTGCTGCGAGAGAAGTGAGGATGGAATCGTGAGCTACATTATCATATGCACCCTTCACGTCAAGAAAGAGTGCCACTGATATGCGCTTGCGACTTTTTTCTTGTTGAACAAATGTCGATAAATCAATGACACAGTCAATGGAGGAGCGGCCCCGACGAAAATATGCTTGCACAAAAATATGCTGGAAAATACTATACCTCTGCACAGGTATAAGCTTTCGCAGCGGATTTCGCTCACGCCCGTCGAAACGTTTGAAAAAAGAAGAAGAAAAAGAAGAAGGAGAAAGAAAACATGTACGACAGGATACTCGTGCATCAATCTGTGAACAGTTGAAAACTTAAATCGTTCTGTAATTAAATACAGAGGTGTTTCTGGCCTCAATATACTAAAATCGTGGAACTGAGACTCTTACAACGTACCGCTGTTGTCAAGCAGTTCAGTGTACGAAATCGTCCCTTCTACTGTATATGACTATCCCAGGCATCGCAAAAAAGGCAATAAGACATATGCGGAGATTCCTATTAGCCCACACAAGAAGATTAATAACATTGAGGGTTTATTGTCCCGAAACAGCGACATGATTTCGCGTGACGCCGCAGCGGGATGTTCTGAAATTTCGACCATCTGGTGTTGCTTAAGGTGCACTGGCACCGTACAGTATACCCGGGCCTAAACTATTTTTCCTCCTCCAAAATGCGACCGCCGATGCAGGGATCAAACCTGCAACCTTCGGGTAGACAGCCGGAACCTACACAAGAAACTAAGACTTGAAAAAAAGAGTGTCATGAGCAATCGGTTGTGACGCTGAATTCCTACTGTTTCTTTCACAATACATGTGTTACTTGTAGCCACTAACATGGATCCCTTAAACGGCAAATAATCACACCAGTATAGAGTTGTACTAGACTCATGCTCAACAGCACGAGCGCATCAATAATGAAACTTCAGTACATGGGGAGATAACATGGGGAAGTATATAGACGAAACAGTACGAAGTGTCTCGTCAACCTCACCGTGTCATTCTCGTGCGCTGAAGTTTAATGAAGGTCCGTTCCAACATGTTAAACCGCATGACCTAACAAGCGTTTGATCTTTATAGCCTCACAAAGGGACAAAAAAGAAAAGTGACGCGGACAAAGCGACATTTCCTCCTTGCCTACTTGTGCGCTAAAGAGTTAAAACTAAATTACAAACATGAACGAGCATACGGCGGGGCTCGACATGCTGCAATGAAAGTATGTCCCTATTATTATTGCAGAATGTAACTGAACATCGCATCAAGAAAGTCACTCACGCACACCTCTTCATTCTCTCGAGAGCCACACACAGTCGTCATCACCAGCCTAATTAGGTCCACCGCCGGAAAAAAGGGGCCTCACCGGCCGAGGTTTGTAATTACCCCTCGACTGCGGCCACCAAAGCCGCGCACCTTGTGTCCACCTAATTACCTGCCTCCCGCGACAAGCGCTTCATTCCTGCATGCGGTCTCTGTGGTCCCTGCAAAGACCACTATACTGGACGAAGCTATATAGTGATGAGGATCCTAGAAAAAGCGAGCGGCTGCAATTGCGCTCGAACGCTACCTTAATCACCACGCTAAAGTGGCGCGCAGGCACACAGAGATTACCGCAGGTACGTACATGCATGCATGCATACGTACATACATACATACATACATACATACATACATACATACATACATACATACATACATACATACATACACACACATACATACATACATACATACATACACACATACATACATACATACCTACATACATGCATACCGACATACATACATACGTACATACATGCATACATACATACGCAGGCATAATAGATAGATAGATAGATAGATAGATAGATAGATAGATAGATAGATAGATAGATAGATAGATAGATAGATAGATAGATAGATAGATAGTAGATATAATTTAGCGAGTGCTATCAGACTGCAGAACGCTCACGCACAATAAGTTTTTCCTGTAGGCGCAGCGAGGATGGCGAAGTTAGAATTTATAAAAAAGAAGAAAAAAAGTTGCAAGAATCGCCACAGACGTCGCTGACACCGGGCTTAGTGACGTCGCTACATGCACACGCTAAAGTGTGGGCTGAAGTACTTGAAGCCTGAAGCAGAGGGCGTGCAGAATCAGGCCAATTCAATCTGACGTATTGATAAGCCCTCTAATATAAACAACCGTGAGAGTATCCCATAAAGGCAGTAAAAAAACCATCGTGGAATCGCCGGTGTGACGTAGCAATGTGTTTCCAAGCACGCCTACAGCACTGCCGGTTACTTCACTGGAAACGTAATTAAAGTTACGCAAGCACATAACCATCCTCTGCACGCCAAACGATGAGGGATCACAATTCACGCCGACCTTGTTAGAGCTGAGCGGGGGCTGGCAGCTCGGTATGATAAATGAAATACAGACTTGCGAATTTCTTGTAGCAGAAGGTAAAAAAAAAAGAAATCGCAGGACTGGATTCGACAATGTTACGTCCGTGCGCACGTAGAAATATATCTGCACAGGACGCTGCCATGTACGGCATTCGTTCCAACGTTTTAGCTCCTGCCTGCATATGCGCACAGCGTCCGACGGAATGGCCACGAAATCGATAAAAAAGGCAGTTCTGGCAGTGACATCTCGAGGCCGGTTCTTTAGGCTGATTGTCTGAAAAGCCAGTTGCAGTAACGGCAATTTGTTTTATATTGCCTACGTACTAGCGTCGTTCTCCAAAAAAAAAAAACACCTTTGAATCGAACCTCCACAAAGTATACGACCTCAGACAACGTAAGTACACCCCTACGGCGTGTCTCACAATCATGCCATAGTTCCGGGACGTAAAATCCCGCAAATCATCAATTAAATGATTGTGCAGGTTCGTCTACACATTATGTACACCTGCCTTCGTTCGGACAACTGCATCGGCAAGTAACGAGCGCGTAATAAAATTTAATTCACTGTTTCTTATAGGTTACCTGAAACGCAGTGTAACAAACTTTAATACACAAGGTCAGCAACACTGGGCGGTTCCTACGACGCAGCACCACGCGTATGATAGCGGAGCGTCCACGAACGTCATTTCGCTAAGGTGTTTTCGCCGACGCGCTACATAGGGACTGCAGTGACGTCGGACAACAGCTTGTGGCGCGTTAGTGAAGGAAAACAAAGTGAAGCATAAAGCGGCATTATAAGACAGAAATAAAAAAAAACAAAGACGAGATCAGCAGCTACGCTGTCGACTTCAGCGATGCCACTCACGTTGCGCAATATCCTCCAGGTATAACGCAATCATTCAGCCGTCACTTAGACGTCACTAAGATGCGCGCTCACGTCCCGGCCAACCCGGCAGAGCAATGCGGCAGTGAGGCGATCGCTTTGCTTGCCGTGTGCGTGTTTATTTGGGCAGCTTTCCTGCAGAGCGCGCAACGGGCGTGACACGTTTACTGGCTGCTTCGTTTCAAAACAACTAAATCATCTATTTTTTTTCTCTTTTGTGTCTCACACGATGCCAGTCACAAATGAATATATATATATATATATATATAAAACGCACGTTTGAGCGACTGTATTTACGACAAGTTCACGTGACGCATCTGAGAAGTCGGGCAAACTATGCCACAACAAAACGAGCCGATTATGAACGGCACTCCGAAATTTTGTGTGAAAAATTGACAGTAAGCGAACCTTCTCGAACGCCATACGTCTTCTGAAATGAAAATAATAAGTGTTATTCTCCTCCATCAACGTATTATTGCCGGTTACGCAAAGGCGCAATGTCTTGTTTGTTATTTTGAAGTTGCGATTGCAGACCCGCCTAAGTGGTTTAGCTGTTACGATGCTCGACTGCTGACCCGAAAGTCACGTGATCGAAGGTCGCGATGGAATGGATGCGAACATGCTTGAGGTCCGAGTGGTTGGAGTTGGGTGCTCCTTAGACGGTCAAAACATCACGAATTACCTACGACAGCGTCCCTCAATATAATAGCGTAGCTTTGGACGAAAAACCGCAGCGACTGTGTATTGCACGGCATGAGTGTGCACACGTACGCGTACAATATTACGTTCCTATATATAAGTAAATTTCCGGCGTGCGACATATAAAACAATTCTTTCGAATTCACTCTTACCGTTTAGTAGTAAGAATGCCATCCAATGTTGAAACGTTTTCATCATTTTCATTTTCTCACTAACCAGAGAGAGAGAGAAAGAGAATAAACGTTTATTAGTACTGACATTAACTAAAGTGAGTTGGGCCCCTCGTCCACAGCTTCACTAACCAGAGACAGAAAGAGATGTTGAGGAAAGCAAAAGACGCAACTTCTGTCACTAACCGTGCGATGTGCCACGGCAGGCGTTATGAGAAAGGGCTAGTTCGTGGTTGGTCCACTTATCACGGGTGTACAAGGGACGAACACAAAACATCACGGCTCTCTACCTTTTTTTTTTAATTCGAAAGACTGCCCGTTCACATAACAAAAGATACAGAAGAGCAACAGAGGCTCACCTGCTACAAGTTACACTCGGGCATGAAGTTTAACAAGGATCGTTGGAAAGGTCCTTTTATTCACCATTGTAAGTCCAGAGGGCGACCGGCAGTCGACCGGTTGTTCTGAGATAACGAAAGCACGCTTGCTCTCCCGGGCATGACCAGAGCAAGTGTGTCACGTAACGGTTTTTATTACACCTCGTTTATGCGCTGTTATCAGACAATCATTACTCTTATGTATACGTAGAAAGATGCGGCAGAAGGAGTTCTTTTTCGACATTAATGGTAGACAGCATGAACGCTGCCATATTTGTTTTCTTCGTTTTTTTCCTCCCTCGTTTCTTCGCTAAACCGAAAGAGCTGAGGTCATTCAACTCCTGCGATTGTGAGTGACCGGCGGAACTCAAAGGCCCACTACCACCTATGTCCTCGTATAGCTGCTCTTCATGAGCGCGCTGCTTTTCAGTCGTTCTCATAAAGCGCTCCATAACGTCAATTGCACTCTAATGCTCTAACAATGCAGTCCATAGCGTGTATCATACACGCTACGGGCGATTATGCAAACAAAGCGTCTAGACTGGGCTGGTGCGGCGAAACACGCATACTTTAGGGCCCTAGAGTTCTCCCACCGCTCCCTAGAGTGCAACATGGCTATTATCAGCTAAACACTTGAAAATCAAATTTGAAGCGTATAAGCGTCAAAAAACTACGTGTTCCACAAAGAGCAGTGCTTCCCGGAGGTCACCACATGTTCCTAGACAGCGGCACGAATAAATCAAGTAGGTACGGCATACAGAGCAAACGCGCTGTCATAACATCCCACCTGAACAGGCCGAGTTGCCAGGGGTAAGTCCTTGCGCAAACCTTCGTTGCACTAAACGTCGTCGCTCCACCGCGCGGCCCGTAGCGCCGGCCAAAATCAGAGGGCCACCGACACGGCCTCAGACATGGTGAATTGTTCACCATCGTGATTCCGCGTCCACGCGCTCCGCCAGACGCAACACAGTCGCCATCACCGCCTCCACCGTGTGCTCGACCATACATTATGGACTGTTTATATATGTACGCCCGTCCTTGCAGCGAGCGAGGAGCGCGAGCACGGAGGCAGTACAGAAGCTACGCGATGCCGGGCTAAACACGCGGCGCGCCATCCATCTGCGCCGAGAGGGCATGCATGCCTCTCGGCAGCAAAAGCTCTCCCACTAAAAAAATAAATAAATAAATACGCGCGAGAATGCGTGTGTTTGCAACGCTTATGATACGTGTGTATGATGTATATATAGGCTGCTTCCGTCCTTTCCTTTCCGCAGTTTACGAAATGGGATGCGGCGCCGTGGAAAGCTCGCGCAGATGCAACGACGCAAAATCTTAAGCGCGAACGATGCTCGCCGCGCCGGTATAAGCGAACGAAAACAGCGCCCGCGGCAAGCTGAACCCGTTGTTAGAGTGTTAGTGTCGACAGCGCATGCGTACCACACCGGCCTTCTATCTTTCTGATTTTTTTTCCTCTAACATTTTTTTTTACTTTTCTCGGTGAAAGTATGGTGGCAAGCATTGACAACGGAATGGAATAGCGGACAAAACAGAAGTACAAAGAAAGAAAAGAAAAGAAAACGAACGGAAGAAAGGCAGCGATAAATCGTACGTTCTAGCCTCAATTCGCACTATGCTTACCAGCTGCCTACATTTGCGCTTCTTTTCATGACTGATTGATTTATATGTGGGGTTTAACGTCCCAAAACCATCATATGTTAATGACAGACGTCGTAGCGGAAGGCTCCGGAAATTTCGACCACCTGGGGTTCTTTAACGTGCACCCAAATCTGAGCAGGCGGGCCTACAGCATTTTTGCCTGCATCGAAAATGCAGCCGCCGTAGCCGGGATTCGACCCGCGACCAGCGGGTCAGCAGCCGAGTACCTTAGCCACTAGAGCATCGCGGCGGGGCGCGCCTCTCTTCAAGTGCGTCTCAAGAATTCTACACTGATAAAAGTGTTAAACTGAAAATAAAGCGCAAGACCTACTTTTACAGTCGGAAGATAACGAGGATCTTGGAGTAAAGACAGGAGTCACGCATATGAGAGCGTGCAGTTATATAGTATATATGTCGTCGTTTTCTGTGGCAGGTAAACGGTTTCGGTGCCCATTGCTTTGGTGTTGAAGGAACGTCATCGCATAGTTATCAAATGAAGACACGTAGAATCACTTATAAGATAACTGAATTCGCCCCTAGGCAAGTGTGCCACATCTACACGACACGCTTGGCTTGATGAGCGAGAGGCGGAAAATTCGGCTTCTTGGTTCACGATCATAATATTGTACGAAGAAGCGCAAACTACCACAGCAACAACAAACGAAGAAAAGACATACACAAAGTGCAAAGTCAGCGTCAATAAAAAAATGTTTCCTGGCGTCACTTGCCAATGTCCTTCCTTATCCAACGAAAAATTGCATGCCAACGAACGCCCCAATGACTGCTATAGGTATGGGTAACAAAAATAGATCTCTAAAGCTATGCTAGTGCTCAATGTATACTCCAGAAGCGACTGCGGATAAGCAGATACGCGTCACCAACGCCATGCCCAGAACGTAAGTTGCCCCGCCGCGGTGGTCTAGTGGCTAAGCTACTCGCCACGCGCAGGGTCGCAGATCGAAGGTCGCGGGAACGTACTCTCTGGTACTGAAGAACGCGAATAAGCCTCTCAGTTGTTACTTCGCTGTGTATGAAAAGCGCGCTATTTTCGCAAAAAATACACTCTGCAACGATTGCAGTGACCTTTGTGCGCCCGGTAACAAAAACACGATCGTTCCGGTAAAAGGCGAACGCCAGCCAGGACGTGCGATCTTCCCTACAACGAGATAAGGGCGCGCGAGATGAGCGTCGACCCCAGCTCTTCGCGGGTCAAAGTGCGCGTGGGAGATCGGAGCGCGGCCGCCGCGTCATGACGATGTTGCTACGCGCGTTCTTCGCGTCATCTTGCTGGTAATGCTGAAAACACAATAGCTCTCCCCCAGCCCCCCGAGATGCCCGTCAGCAGCGGTAAGTGGTAGATATAGGTATGTAGCTTGCAGTTTGAACGTTGAAGGACGTGCTCCTCGGTCGCTCAGTAGTTAACGCCTTGCACTCACGATTGAGAGGACCCAAGTGCAATTCCGCGCGCCGGAGTCTTTTTCTGATTCTCTTTTCTTTTTTGCAGTTTCACACACACACACACACACACACACACACACACACACACACACACATATATATATATATATATATATATTCTTTCTTCTCATTTACATTACAATTGGCCTAATAACTTCCCCTATACATTCCTTGGCATTATTGTCTGTTAGATCTCATTAATATTGTGTAAACACGAAAAACGAGCCCTTAAGTATACACTTGTTTCCCTTTATATATATATATATATATATATATATATATATATAGATATATATATATATATATATATATATATATATATATATATATATATATATATATATATATAGTGACGGCGACACAGCGGAAAAATCCAGCCGAGAGTGTCACTATGACTGCTACCGCAATAAAGTGTGACCGGAACCAATACATTCCCCGTCCGCGCGTTAGTTAGCATTGGCTTCGCCGTCAATCACACCTTTTCGCGGCAAAGCACGCTTTACAGTTTTGTAACAAGCGCCGCGAGCTGCACGGGAGGGTGGATTGCAGCGAAGACCCCGCCGGTACAGTGTAACGATGCCAAAGCGACCGAGGCAGACGTCACGTGGCCTTTGCGACAAGTCCACGGATGCCTAGACACAATCTCGGCGCGAAATGTTGCGCAATGGCACTGCGTGTGGCGCCACAAATTGTCTTCTCGGCAGAGCAGCAGCCGTCCAATATCTTTCACTCTTTTTTTTCTTTACACATAAGGCAACGAGAGTCAGACACAATTATATGCCTTGAAACAAAGGTTTTCCGTTATTCGCTTTAAGATATGAATAAATAGTCACTATAAAACATAACCTGTATTACGATATTTCGACCGGCAATGTTAAGGTCGGTCGCAGGCCGATTTTTGATAAGAATAGTCTTGTTTTTCAGGGTAATAATATATATATATATATATATATATATATATATATATATATATATATATATATATATATATATATATATATATATATAAACTTTGCGGGACAGCAAAGTACGCTTACACAAGTACCTAAGAATAAGATGCTGCGTTCGCTTGTATGATTGAACAGTAGCGCTACATTACAACGCGTGGATTACGAAGCGCGCACACACAAATGCACACACAAAAAGCACGCGCGCTACATGCTGCCGGTGTCAGAGCTCGCAAACTGCCGACGACACGCCCCGAGCCACACACACACACACACAAAAACGCGGCAGATATACAATACAAAACAACGCTTCCACCCGGCAAAGTATGGTTGAGAGCTTCACGCTATCCTGACGGAAGCGCATCACCGGCGATTCCCAAACAAAAGGAGACGGTTCCGGCTATAGGAAGTCAACTCTACCACGCACTTTGATTCGCGCTATGACGAAACTTCCTAGTGAAGAGCGATCGAGCGGTGTCGCCCATGCACACCGGAATCACAGCGAAGAACGTGCGCATAGACACAGACCCACGCACGCACATCACTGGCAGCTTTTAAGTAGCCCTCTTTATCTCTATATAAGAGCATAATAGTAATAGACATCCTATGCAGACCCCCTCCCGTTTATATATATATATATACGTTGCGGGAGGTATCGCGTTGTTCTCAATCGATCGCTCACTTTCCCGGGCTTTCTTTGCGTGGAGCTGCCGGCGTGCTGCATTTTAAACGAGACTGCACCCGGGCGCCTCACGCAACTTGTTTTGTGCTTGGGCTCCGTTTGGGAGGAGCAATTTCTCCAGATTGAAGCTACAGGAGCAGGCCGGCGTTAAGCGCGTCGAACAAGGACGCGGAGGAAAGATCGAAAGTGCACACAACATAATTGGTACGCGGACGAATTCGGGATACGTTTCGCTCGACAGATTCAAAGCAGCGCGCACGGCGAGACACGGACCGAGATACACGCTCAAGAAAAGAAAGAAAGAAACAAACAAAGAAAGAAAGAAACAAAGAAGGAAAGAAAGAAAGAAACAAAGAAGGAAAGAAAGAAACCTCAATTTCGGTGAATAGTTCGAAATACAGAGCGTGGCAAGTTTTCGCTCGCGCACATCGTTCCTGGTGGAATACGCTTTATCTTCATCAAGCGAAGGAGAATAAAGAGAGAGAGAGAGAGAGAGAGAGAGAGAGAGAGAGAGAGAGAGAGAGAGAGAGAGAGAGAGAGAGAGAGAGAGAGAGACGTGTGAAGACAGCCGTCGCTCGACTGGGATTGCGAGGTAGCGCAGCGAAAAAATAAGAAAAAAACGACGAGGACGGTGTTACTTTAAGTTGAGTTTTTCGGCAGTTCCCTTGCGATCAAACACAAAGGAGAGGTTGTGGAGAGGAAAAGATGCTCATGACGGGGATGGAGGTAAGAAAGAAAGGGGGAGGGTGGCGGATGGCGCCAGCGTAAGGGGCGTTCAGGAACGTGGATGGTGTTTCGAAACACTGCGACAGATTAACGACGCTAGCGGAAGCGCGAACATCAGCTGTATCTCGCACGTGTGCCGTTGATTGGACTTATATAGCGCGTTGAACTTTCAGGTACTTGGATATAATATCCCGACCAAAGGTCAATAGATCGGCGCGACTTCCTGTAGATTTCATGCGCTCCCCCATGCGTGCACGTTATCGCGTTCAACTGTTCTGTTTATCATGTCGCCCCTTCATCCCTACACGCCAACAAGCACGCTTATAAACCGGACGTGCGTCTGGTTTTCTCACTGCGATTTCTTGCATATCGCTATTGCTTGATGTGGAAACCCAGGTGTTTTAAAGTTGGTACCAGCGAAATCAGCGCGTTTTGTAGAATGAAAAACCAGCGAAGCCGTTTATACCAACCGGAGGAAGAGGAGAGGTTAAAGTGATAAAAAGACGCTCTTTCTGAAAGCCCTATAGTTGGGGGCACCAATAAACGTCTCTGTAGGACGACAGAGGAAGGGTAAAAGGAAAGATGGGAGGTGGCGTACAAGAGGAAATAAAGAGTACAGAATGGTGTCCATATACCAGGATGCAGCAAAAGACCTAGGCTGCCGATCATTTAAAAAGTGCTATTCTGAAAGTCGTCACATTGCGCCAACGGTCAACTCTGATTGCCTTATATTGTTGCCATCCCGAAATTTGACAATAGAGTAAAATTTCAAAACGTCCATCATGCTGTCTCCAAGGGAGTCGAGGACTGACCTGAAGAGGTGGGCGTGGCTTCGGGTAAGAGTCATGACGTTCGTCTGTTTGACGCTCACAATGCATACAGCCTGATATCAGCAACCTCTACAGCCTCGTTAGTCGATGAATATCATCCACAAAATCGCAGAACAAAACAAAAAAAACCGCACCTGAATATACTGCGTCACAGGGGTAGGTCGATAGAGAGGTTTGTTCTTGTCAACGAAGCTGACATCTGTATGCGTCACTTCCCGCGTTAGCGTTTCAGTAAGCCCGCTCCAAGCGATTCTCGCAGTGTCATTCTGTCAAGCACTCAAAGAACTTAAATCTGCGAAGATCGCGCCCACCTCTTTCTTCTGAATACGCGAACTTCTGATATTTAGGCGAAAGTACCGTCGAGATTTATTTATTTATTTATTTATTTATTTATTATTTGTTTATTTATTTATTTATTTTGACTGTCATTACCGACAGAGAATGTCCGTCTTAACGATGAAGCGGCGCCGCTGTCTGAACTTTCTTACCCAATATGCGCCCGTAATGATTTAGAAAGAAATCACGGTACCGCGAGTATTCGCAGGCAAGATATTCGCGTGACAGTATAGTTCGTTGCACCTCGAGATTGGATTAGCGGAGAACTTAATGCCGTGTCAGCGAACCAATAAAAGAAGAACCGCCCCGTCTCCTCCATTTCCCCCAACCCCACGAGAAAAAAAAACGAATAAGAAATAAATGCACGTATGCTAGCGACTTGAGTCATGAAGAACGGCTGGGGAGCCCTTGTCTTGCAGGAGATGGAAAAACGACACGACAAGCAGCCACAGAAAGAAAGACAGAACCGACTGAAAAGAACGGAGAAAGAAAAACAAAGCATAGAAGAGAAAAATAAAGCAATAGAAACAAAAAATAAAGAAAGAAAAATAGAAGCAAGCAAGCAAGCAAGCAAGCAAGCAAGCAAGAAAGAAAGAAAGAAAGAAAGAAGAAAGAAAGAAAGAAAGAAAGAAAGAAAGAAAGCAAGAAAGAAAGAAAGAAAGAAAGAAAGAAAGAAAGAGAGAAAGGAAGAAAGAAAGAAAGACCAGATCGTCGTCCTGTTCGCGCCATGCGAGAGAAGACGTTCTGATCTGCAGATCGATGAGTCGAAACCTACACTTTTAAAGAGAAAAAGCCCGTAAAACTTAAGTAACGCGAGCGGAGTATCATCCTCCAGAATTAAAAGGGTAGAGATTGAAGTCGATAGCCATGGGCCGGTGATTGCGAAGCGAAAACGTCCCTCGAAACAGAATGGAGCAGCACAGAACAAAACCATCACTCCGTTTTTCTTCATCCTTTTCTTTTACTTTTCAGCTTCCCCAAATGAATTCCATCTTCGAGACAATTCGAGCGAGCAGTAAACGAGTACGGACGTCTCGCCCTCTGCGCGGAAACGCGAAAGAAGACAGGCCTAAAAAGACCGGACGGGGATCGAGTAAGAGATGAACCGAGGCACTACATACAAAACGAACTGCGGAAATCTGCAAAGCACACAAAAGGGATATAAAACCTGGTGTATCTGTTTTGTTTTACTTTGTTACGTTTCATTTTTTACCATTGTGCGCTGAGTAATGCTAATGTTCATTGCGAAGCGAGTGAACATATATTTTCGCACTCTTTGTGACAATGAGAACTCGGAAATGAAGAGAGTATCAAGCGCCAGGCATTCGCTCATTCGATTCTGAATCGACAGACATGTGTAACCGTAAAACTAGAGCGCTCACAATAATAACACTATCGTGATTGCGAAACATACTAATCTTTATCTTCATTATCTGTACGAGCCTGTTGACCATAGTACATCTTCCTCACTCATAGATAATAACATAACCTGCAGAAAAAAAAAAAAAACATCTGTCAGAAACTGGCCTCTTGAATAGCTGCGAAGCACTGCTGTGAAGCCACCTTTGCAAACGAGATCTTTTTTTGTCGTGACATTATTTCCATTTTTTTTGTTTTGGAAATAATGGAAATAATTAAAACATTAGAAATAATGTCAAAACAAAAAAGATCTGGTTTGCAAAGTTGGCGTCACAGCAGTGCTTCGCGGTTGTGCAAGAAGCCAGTTCGCGGCCGATACGCGTCGATCATATTTAGAATATTTTCCGAAAAATCCTCGTCGTGTGTGCGGCTTACGCGGAAGTAAAACACGTTTCTGGCCCCCTTCGTCATCGTCGTGGTGTTAGCTCGAACTCAGCCGGATTTAGAGCGGTTTCTTAAAAGTGACGCAGACAGTCGCTACAGAACCTCGCATCTCAAGCAAAATTAACGAACATTAGCTCATGTGCGTGTAGTAATACTCAAACGTCGCGAGCACGTAAATGCATCCACGCACGTTCCTTTCTAAATTGTTGTTTTTTTTTCTTAGTAAGAACATAAGGAGGAAAATTATGAAAAGTCGATAAAAGTGAATCACCGACGCCGGCGAAATGCCACACTTTTCACTAATGTGTTTATTTAAAATATTAATAATGATAACGAACAGAAAACAGACAGAAAATAGACACTGACGAGCGTGTTCAGCATCGACACGACTGCATCGATGTCATGTATATTATATATATAATGGCAAGGAAAGTATAGGGGAAGATCCTGCCCTCGACAAGTTATCTTTTCACCCACTTTTCTTGGCATTATTGTCTAATAGATCTCATTAATATTGTGTAAAAATACGGAAAAACGAACCGTTAGGTATACACTTCCTTCCTTATATATATATATATATATATATATATATATATATATATATATATATATATATATATATATATATTGCTGCATGCATGTATATTGATATTCTAGGGGGCGACGCGCGTGTGTGCCTGACGAGGAAGACGAAGGGTTGTCTCCGCTCGATCACTGGTGAACCGGGCACGCCATCATCGCTGGTTTTGAATATATATAATCCCCAGCCTCGTCGTTACGGCGTCTCTTCTTTTCCGTAACAATATATATATATATATATATATATATATATATATATATATATATATATATATATATATATATATATATATATATATATATATCATGGGTGTAGTAGCGCCAATTCGACGGGGACGCAGAGTACAAGAAAACCCGACACTCGCCCAGCTCTCAACCCTATACTGAACAAACCATGGGACATCTACACTTTCTCTCTCTCTCTCTCTCTCTCTCTCTCTCTCAACCTTGTCCACTGCAGATAAGCAGACATACCAGCACTGTTCGTCGACGTGCAAATCTACGAGCTCGACCTATGCGCGCCCGCAAACGTATACAGACGATTGATTGATTGATTGATCGATTAGTGAAGTTTATTGGCGCAAGGGCCAGATATGGCCAAAGAGCGCCAGAGCGATGATAATGAACTGTGCGATGTGCAGTGTGGATAAAACAGATGTGACGTGGCTGTAAATGGGCCCAAAAAACAGTCGCTGTAGGTGCGTACAAGTATACATATAGTAAAATTATGGCAATGACAAATGATGTGTGCTATGGAGACATAAAATGGTTTAAAAGACGAGAAGCAGACGTATACAGACGAGAAGCATACTTGAAGCGGGCAGGCGTGCGGCCAGACGACCAGACGTCGGGGCCTGTTCGCGCAGCAGACGCTCAACGACGCCATCCGTTGTAACGGGCCGACGAACGGCCATTGATTAACGATTACACAGCCTCGCTTCCCGACCCCGGCGACGGGGGGCACGCGCCCATTAACGCCACGAGGTCGGTCATCATTCGCGACTCGATCGCTCCCCTACGAACGCGCCGAATCGCGCCGATGCGTGTGTATGGTAGATCGAGGTGTCACCATCCGACAGAAACACGATCGCTCGTTATCGCCTTGCGAGCCCAGTACAGAGAGATTTAACACTCGGAGGTCCAGCCGAAATGAGAAGAGCGATGGATCCGGTACTAAGGACTCACTATTACTTGCCTACCTGTTTCATATCGTTTTGAACGTCACACGAGGCACTGCCATTGGAGACCTACGCAATTCAGGGGAAAACCATCCTGGTAACGAGCCAGGTGAATGTCCATAAGATATCCATAACGGTCGGAGCTTCGTGCGGTAGTTACAGAAGCAAATACTGGTCAGCGTTGTGAAACAGGCCTGCCGCTAAAGCGGGGAAACGGAAAGAATAAAAGGTAACTTTGTTGGCGAGTTCAAAGACTGAACTGTTGCAAAATGCAAATTGACGAATATATTCGACTGCGCCTTCCACAGATGGCCTACCCAATGTGCTCCTTCTTAAAGGTTTCATCACTCTAAAGCTATCGTGAAAAGTGAAAAAAAAAAATGTAACGCGCAATGGTGCGAAGTCATAAAGGTGAAGAGCCGAGGAGCTGATTCTCGCTGTGCGCTCCGAAAACGGGCGATTCGCCTGAAGACACCTGCGTCCTCTAACATCTCCGCGGGCTGCGCGAGTTCAGGTAACGAACGCGCGCTCAACTTGTGCTCCATTTGTCCAACGACAATGCGAAACGCGAAGTAGTCAGACTGTTGGAAAAATAGACGGTTCCCCTTAATTACCCAACGTTCGTGTAAATGTGAGAGTACCAAGATAATACAGGACCGTATACGCGACGCAAACAAAAAGAAAGAACTCGGCAAATATAAGTATGTGATGTGTTAGACAAACGGACAGTTTAGATTATCGTTGATCGTGCTAACTCTACTCGTTTTTTTTAAACTATATTTCTCATGGCTAGCTGTGGAGAGGTTGAAGATTTGACCCCTCCAGCTGCTCTATTTCTAAAGGTTCAGTAACGAAAAAAAAAATAGATGCCCGTTAACAAAATGAGCGAGTAATAAAAAACGTATGGCAAACTGGAACCCAGAAATAACGTGGCAATAAACAGTTCGCTAGCATTAAAAGGGCACACACATAGGCATATTTCGTCAAATTATTCTGGAGAAGTATAATCAAGCGATTTCTGTATTGTACGCTAGCACTTCTGAATACAAAAAAAAAGAAAAAGAAAAGACCAACAAGGTTAGTAAACTCACTGACACATACAGAGTGACCTTTCTGTTTTTAGTAATAGACGACTTTCTTAGCGCTTATAGATTAGTCCATAGGGATGAGTACGTGACCCCAGCGGTTAGACACGCAATTTTATATCACCACCACCACCACCTTCAACTATTATCTCGGTAGAAGATTGGTCTGCCTTCCTATGTTAATATTATATATATATATATATATATATATATATATATATATATATATATATATATATATATATATATATATATATATATATAGCGCATAATCAAAAAACGGCTTCCGGCAAAAATAAATGGCAGCAGCGATGTTCTCTTCAAGCTGCTCATATTTCGGCTTGCTCCTCGTACTTTTTTTTCATGATCTCGTCTCCACGCCCGCCTCTGCACTTAGTTTCTATCTAACCCCTTAGCATAATTTAACGCAGAAGAAATAAATATAAAAAACAAAAGAAAGAAAGAAAGACAGAAAGAAAGAAAGGAAGAAAGAATGAAAAAAAGAAAGAAAGAGAGAAAGAAAGAAAGAAAGAACGTGTCGACGACCGTGCGTAACACTTACAGCAGCTTGTTTTTTCCACGTCAACCAAGAGATATGGCCGAAAGAAGAAAACGCCACCCGCCCACGCTCACCCATATTTTCATCTCCCCCGTCTCGCCCTCTCCGCATCCCCGGCCTTGTTCTCCGGGAAGGCCCTCTCCCCGGAGCTTCACGCTGATTTGAACACACAATACCACTGGGACAGGGGCCCTTCCAGAACTGCGCTGTGTGTGTGTGTGTGTGTGTGTGTGTGTGTGTGTGTGTGTGTGTGTGTGTGTGTGTGTGTGTGTGTGTGTGTGTGTGTGTGTGTGTGTGTGTGTGCGCTACAGACAAGCTTGTCAGAGAAACTCACCCTGTAAATCGAAACGTTAGCGCAGAAGTAAGTAAAAATGCGGAGGGATGAAACAACGAGCGTTCCTTTTTTGACATCAAAAGAAAGTTCGCATCATTTCTACACTTCACTGCACCGTCCCTCAATCGACGCAAGCACAGGGGGGGGAAGGGGAGAAAGGGTAAGAGGAGGCGGTAGGGGGGTGCCACGTCGAGCGAAGCAGGAAAGGGGCGGCAACGGCAGGCGACCGCTGGGAACGACAGCGAAGAGGATGCGGCCATTCATCAGCTCATCGCGTACGGGAACCGAAAGAGAGGGAAGACGACGAGAAAACAAGACGCTCGAGAGAGAGAGAGAGAGAGAGAGAGAGAGAGAGGGTGATCGCTTCGCGGCCACGAAGCCTCACCGCCATAAACACTGCGGGACGCAAGCCCCGAGAACAGACGAAAAAAACACGTCCCGGCTGTGACATAATGTTTCCTGACCTCAATCGATGAAGCCAGAGGTTGCGCGTACATATATAGCGGGTAGTAGTAGTGTGCGCGCTTGGTCGGCGCGGACAAGCAAGCGAGCTGTACTATACCGCCGCTGATAGGGGGCGGTCGGTACACACCATCGCTTCCGGCTAGGCGTTTTCTCTATCTTTCTTTTCCCCGCAAGTCACTACGTGCGCAGAAGACCACAGGCCCTTTGTCACGAAGATGGCAGCGACACCGTCGCGCCTTTCTGCGAGTGTGATGAGCGCGCCCCTTCGCCTTCTTCGCCATCGTATACGCTACAGACGGGCGAAAGCAAGTTCTGAACGAGGAACCATTTCTACGATTTGAACCTGTCCGAAAACACCGCTAAGGGATAGAACGGCACGGCACCACTACCGGAACAAAAGAAACACAGTACCACGACGACGAAAGCTGCAACCAGTGATTATACACTGAGGGCCAGCTAGGATTAACACCTCGAAATGGTTAGCGTACGTGAGTGAAGATGACAGGTTATCCTCCTGAGCAAATAAGGAGCCAGAATGCGCCTTCCGGGAATGCCGACATATTTACAGAAGCCAGTGACCTGGTTTACTAATCAGCCCATACCTAGCGAAACAAACTTTCATTGAACTTCCCCTCACCCCTTTCCCCAGCACAGGGTAGCCAATCGGTCTAAGAACTGGCTAACTTCCCTGTCTTTCCGCTCAAACTTTCCTCCTCCTTCTTCATTGAACTACTGGCTATGCACTGCAATACACCAGGAGTGAGAATAGCGGGTTAATATGCGTGCAGTACAGTGTTAGAGAACAGCCCGAATTCTATACGCACGTCTTCTATACGCGACGAAGGTGGTACTCAAAACCGCAATATCTTGCAAGCGTAACTCAATGTCATAGGGGGGGGGGGGGAAAGAATAATCTCAAACTCGTCTGCCAGTCACCCGTATTTGAAATGAAATAAGTAACAGGTGCTTCCCGCACAGTCATCACACTCTACATATCAATACGAATGGAGCAGCCGACAGCATACATATTCCATCTTCACTTCACGCCGACTAACACAGCCGACAAGCTTTTGCGGCTGGCCGTACGCCAGTAACGCGCTCTAAACTTCAGCGCAATATTCCTGAACGGAAAGTCGCAACTGCACCACGTCGGTTCGCAATCACACCTTTCAACAAATGTGCTGATGGAGTAGTTGGTCGATAGTTATATCGTAAGGCAGCACGATCCGGTCGATAGTACGAACACGAAACAAACGAACAGCGCTCGTGTAGGCCCTTATGTTTCGCATTCGTTCTTTCACCTTGTGACCGCTGCCACATCTTCCAAACAAAGTTCGCGAGTCTAATTGGGTCGTTCCGTTCGCAAGCTGTGCGGCTTCTCCAATGAACCGCTGCGGCTGCTGGCGACGTTCATTGGAGGCGCCGCGGGGGGGGGGGGGGGATGCGCTGCAGACATGCACTATGCTCGGGCACGTCAGGACCAGGGTTTCACTCTCTCCCTCCTCCTCTCCCTTCCTCTCTGATAGCATAAGCGCCGCTTTGGACGTCACCTCCACGCGCACGTCGGCACGTGAAAAAAGCACGATTATTTCAGGTTGGTGTGCCGTGGCGGAACTTGGTACAGGGGAGCAATCAGACGAAAGAAAAAGTTCCGCTTGCACTCACACTGTAGCACTATTAGTAACGTTCTCTTATACCGCTGAACTAACAAAGAGAAAAAAAAAGACAATTTCCTTCGTATTCGTAAACTGCCCTTCCGGAACAACACCGCCCCAGCGAGAGGAGACTTTGTAAACCAAGAAATGCATATAACAATGACAAAGCTAGCGAAACCGTTTTCATGTTTCCGCACCAACTCGCCGTGGCGCCGTACTAAAGACACCAGCTAAAAAAATGCGTAAATGGTTCACCGTAAAAACGGATCAGGATGCAGTGTGTTATGGTAAACACACTTACAACACTGAAAGTTTCAAGCAGTCTTAGGGAGCCAATGTTAACAAAATATCCACCACGACGTTCTCTGCCCATCTCTATATACAAGAGCTTCCCCCCTCCTTCTGATAAGCAATGCGGGAAATTATGTAGGCGCCACTACGATTGAATGCAGAGCACGCTGAGCGCAGCCGACAATTAAAAAGGAAAAAAAAAACGCCACGTTTTCATCAAAGATGCAGGGACGGCGAACTTTTGATTGCACCTAGAAATAAAACAAACAAAAAAAACGGCAATTAAGAAACAAGCCCCAACGGTAGCATAACCACCCTGCAAGCACGGCGGCTGACATTGTGCGCGCGTTTACAGCGCTAACACTTCAATCCACTACTATTCCCTCACGCTGCGTAAGGTCTCTATTAAGCAAGCTGTGCTCATACTGGCGAGCCAGCGAACATTAAACAAGTGAAGTACGAATAAAAGCGTGAGATCAAAAGAAAGCAGTGCCAATCTTAAAACGGACAACGGAGTTCCGAGAGAGGTTCCCTCCTCAGCTCTTCTCGCAGGTCGATTGAAATTCCGATGCATGCCGTTGAGGACGCTGGCTAACCCGCACTACACCTGCACACCTTCTCAAGATTCTTTTTTTTTTCTCTTCTTGCGATTCTTAGGGACCTTCGTATCCACAAAGATTCCGAGAGCACCCAAGCACTTTACATTCGTAAAAAAGAGAAAGTGCGGTGGTTCGCAAAAAAAGGGGGATATTCGGAATGTCGGCCTGCAGTCCCCCGCTCGCCTCGCGTGCGACCACTTCCTGAAATTAAAACTTTCCTTGCGAACAAAATCCACAATCGGGAAAACTAAGGTAAAACGAAAGACCAGTGCAATCCACCGGACCGATTACGCTTTTGTCTGCTCCTTCTCGGTGCTTCTTAAGCTTCCAGAGCCGTTTAGAAGCAATTTCTTACTTCGTTGAAGTGTTTCGACTCGGCGCTTCAGAAACTCTCAGCCTGGTTGCTAAACGCCGGAACGGTGCTTAATTTAGAAAGCTGGTAGCGACACACATTTTAAAAAACAGCGAGAACTCACCGAGCACGAGGAAAGCATGACGAACACGTGCTCCGACTCTCGACTGAAGAAGGTTCGCTGTAACGGGGCAAGTATTCTGATTGTTGTGCAGTCACCATGCCCATTGCCGTTCGCCTTTCTTGACGCTTAGAGGCCGTCATGTCTTCGTTATACGTCGGCTTACACATGATTGGACAATCATGATCAAGCCACTCTTCGTGCTGCTGGAGCACCGCTTCCATCGCTCGTCGGCCCGCAAGGCAGCCGAAGCACCTTTGCGTTTCTCGAGGATTACGGGCCAGCGTGAACGCCACTGATTAGTGCCACCTACATCAGCGCGATGCATTTCTTTCATCCCTTCCTCCTTTCACCATTTTATTCTTCGTTCATACTCCCCCAGCAAACTGGGTATCTTTCTAATTAACCCCCCCCCCCCCTGCCTTATCCCTTTTCTTAATTGTCCTTTCCCTTCCTTCGATAGGTGGCTTAGAACAAACCTCAAGTAGTAAGTCTGTGCTTGCGTAGTACACAGTTCATTTCCTTTGTAATCTAGAAGCTTGCGCTATAGTAAGGTAGTGCTTGAGGGGCCATGATGAGATCACCCACCAGATCGTTGTTTTCAGCGAATACTGTAGAAGTAGAGGGTTTATTTGCGCCTGTACATACTTAAAAAATGAAGTTCAAAAGAATATGTCATGGCAAAATGAGCCCTAAAAGTCACCGGCAAAAACCCCACCCGATGCCGATGACCGCTATTTCGTCACGGCGTGTGTGACGTCATGCGCATCACGGAGCCAGTGGAACCGTCGTTTTTACCCAAGTTTCGGCCGCTGCGAATCGTTCATTTTCCAATGCATGCCACGCTGAGAAAAGCTGAAATAGCTTCATTGTAGGCACAGCTCAGCATGAAACGAAATCGGCGGCCTTGCATACAGACACTCGCCAAGCAAGCGGCATGTTGCGCCACGGATCGCGAGTTCGTCAGTGTTGTCAGACTCTCAGATTGCTCGCGTGTTCAGAAAAAATATGCATTCTAACGTAAGTGCTCGATGAATCGCGCTGAAATTTAACCAGCTTGTTTGTGAACACCCAAGGATTAACCTATAGATGACTCAGACTATACGGGGACGAATCTCGGAGTAATTAAAAGCGTAACCTCAGTGAGCCGTGGCGCAGAACGACGAGTGATGACCTTTTCCTTCCGTACAGTTTACACACCAAACACAACTACGTTATATGACAGTGCAATTAAAACGCCGGCCGTACTCTGAATCCCCGACTATTCTGGAGAACAGAGTCTACCACCCACCACGCGAGCCTCGTAGCCCAAAACAGGGCGGCCTACGCCATGAATCCCATGCGGACTCTGCAGGTTGAGAGAACCACCACCCATCTTAGAGGCCCATTACCCGCAGTTGAGTAACTGTGTAGATGTTCAAATCAAGACAACAAAATAGGGGCTGCAGATCTAAAAGAAAGTGGAAGACTTAATACGGCACCTTGCAAAACAAGCAACCTCATTTACTTGCACATGTGCAATTCTCTTGGCACTGTTCAAAAATGACTAGATTATTTGCTTATATAGACAACACAATAGCCGCGTTCCTTCGAATTCGTGTTAATGAATATAGCAAATCAGTATGTTCTTCATCTTCACGATCGTTATCAAATCTACAGGACCGGCGGAAATGCAATCCGCTCAGTGGCTGTCGCGACGCGCCGATATCACTGAACCCCACTATCCTAATTTGCGTATACGCAAATTATGGAATAGGGTTCGCACAATTTGCGTATGCGTCAATTATGCGCGTAGCGTTTTTGGCAAATATCAACGCGAAAAAAAGGAGGACAAAAAAATAACGACGCTTAAGTTACTCGAAAAAGTTCAACTTTCGCTTTGAAAGAAGACACGCTCGAAAAACGCAGCTTGTATAGTAAAGCAAAAATAAATAAATAAATAAAAGCCTAAAGCGAAGGTAGCGTAAGTGCTATGCAAATTTAACGTTTTACGACTGCCACATATTAAGCTCAGAATTTGTATCTATTAACGACTAACGAGTGGAAATTATACACTCGAGCTTGCTTCTACCAAATGGATGTCTCCCACTTAAAGAAGCAAATTAGGTGGTGAATTAAAGCAAATTACTCGCCTTACATAACCTTATAGGCGGAACCTGCGCCGCACACGCTATACCGCTATCCTCACGCGTCTAATGCAGGCGCCGATCACGTTCTTAGGCAGTCAATGCTTACGCAGGCTGGCCCGGTACCGCGCCTTGGCGCATAAGTAATGGCCGATAACTGTGTGTGCATTAACGCCGCATTTTAAGCATGTATTTGCAGACACAGAAAGAATGGACTGCCCAATCCGTGATCGCATAACTCTGTGCGAAGCCTCGTAAGACAGCAAGTTCCAATTGGTGGACGCAAATTGTTCTTGCCAGTTCAGTTGCCTATAGAGCAACACCAGCTTGAATCTCAGCTTTGGTTGAGTTGAGCCTCCTGCATATTCCATCTGTCTGCATTGAACATTTCAGACGCTTTTGGCTAGTAATCGCTTTCACGAAATTATGTCTCTACTGTTTTTCGTATAGGAAAAACGAGGAATACTGTTAATGCTAATCATGGTAGAGAGGACACTTTGCAGCATGTCTGCGACCACCCTGACAACGCTATGGGCAGCGAGGGTCACTCGCTCTACGCCTCGCCTTGACCGACACCGTTACCGATGTCGGAAGCAACAATTCTGGACTGTCATTCTACAAAGTCATCGAAGATGAAAGAGACTAGGTCGTTGTTAAAAGAACACTGAAGAGGTTTTGAATTCACGAATTCAGTATCCGCGACCTCTTACAACATGTCTACGGAGACTTCTTTTTCGGGAGCTTCAATTAAACAACGGCACTATGGGCGTCCCAACCTCGGCCAGGGGGCGCTGCGCCGCTCGCGTTTCGCAGCTTTCAAAAAAATTATAAAAACAATTTAAAGGTGTGAATCTTATCTCAACCAAGAGCGATTCATCGACGACCTTTGCGGGACCAAGCAAGTCAAACACGTTGTGTTTGATCGAGTGGAATGTGAATGTCGATGGTGAACAGCTGCCTTTCTGTGACAAGTGAGGGCACGGCGCGAATTTTATATGTGTGTTACCGGTGAAACGCGCATTTGCTGCGGCATTCGCGTCTTCTATAGGAGCTGTCGGCAAACTACCACCACGCTTTCGCGTGCATTTGTATATAGCGTTCGGATTTCCATTGCTTGAATGCCAAGTTTGTCACGCGGCTTTCAATTTACTAGGAGGTCAGTGTGAAGAGACTGAACATACCTCTGCCCCGTTCAGTCCCTGACACCATCTCAATGCAGTGTGTTCAGTTTCATAAGAGTTTCACTTTTGCCGATGTTTTCATCAGATGTTAACAAGGTCGTATCGTAAGTTATGACATCTTCCATTTGCAGCTATATACTTTGAAATTATAGTGATGCGCACAAAAAGTTTTTTTTTATGTCCACTTCGACCATGCATATTTCTTGCAGCGCATGTTTCATTTCGGATAATATCCACGCCTGATCCCGCAGCGTGTTCACTGATTCTAATGTCGATTAGGTTGTTTTGACAGCTCCCTTGGCCGTCGTCATATCACACAATACCCATTAGGATCGAGCATGTTTTTAATTACGCCGAGATTTTTTCCTGATAACCACGTCAAAATTTTAATATGCCTTGGTTCTTTTTTCAACTCATTTCCATAGCGGCAGCTGTATATCACCCGCGGCATCGGCGCATGCAAGGACATACTATTTTACGTGCCAAAACCAACATACTATTAGAGACACGCTTTGGTTTGAGACTTCAGATTGATTCCGGCCACCTGAGTTTTATTTTTTTTAACGTGCACCTAAATTCATTTGAAGTGTATACGGCAGCACGACAACCTACAGACGGTGCATGCACACACACCGAGCCTCACTGCTGTTTACATGGAACATCATACCATAGTACGCTTGAAATATGCGACACCAACGCGCTCTGTCTATCACTCTTGCACCAAAATCTGAGCGCCACTGTTACTGCGTTTCGCTCCCGTAGAAATGCGGCTGGCGTTTGTGGGAATCGAACTCATGACTTCGATCCTAGCATCACAACACCTCATCATGCTAACTTGTCGGTGGGTGTTGCTTGCAAGACCTGTACGCATAAACACTCAGCGCGAACCCGCCGCACAGATCTGTTTACACTATAAGCGGCGACGAGAAGTCTACAGCCATTACCTGAATAAAACACTTGCTGGGCTCACAGTGCGGTATTTCAGGTGTATTAAGACAGCAAGCTCCACCGCTTTCGCGCTACCAATGGTTGTCTGCAAGCCAGAGCCCAATCGCGAAATGTACAGCGGTTGTCTATTGAGTTTACAAACACGCTTTCTTTTATCACGAGTCCGGCCATCACGTTTCTTTCAGTTAAATAATCATTTGCAGTACTGTGCACTACAAAAATTTCCAAAGTAACGAGACCGCGGAGTATATCGGCGAACTGCCATAATCCCCTCTTGAAGCCTTTGCCTCTCGCGCTGCTCGCATTGGAAGCGGTAAAACTTGACGGGCAGTTTTCAGGTCTTCGTCATGTTTAAACTTTTGTAGCAGCTCACAATGGAGCAGCAGTGCGTGCCTGCTTTCCAGAATGACGAAGGAGCGCTGCCCATAGCGTGCGAATGCGAGATAAGCGCTCCAAGGAACACGTTTTCCGCGTGCGCAATGTACAAACCCAGTAAGCGCGGCCCGTCCGAGCGACCGGAGCTTTGCCTTCTTTCCGCTAGGGCGGTGAACGGCGCTGCGCAAACTTGAGCCTGTCCTTCCTATAGGCGAGCAAACTTTGACTGAACGCTGAAAAATGCGGCGGACGATCCCTTTTCGGGAAGCACTTCCAGGAAACGGCGTCAAAAGTAATTTTTGTTTATTACAACGTCAAGCCGCGGAACTAAATAAAAAAAAAATAAAGAGAGAAAGAGAGACTGAAACACGGAGGGCCGACAATGACGTTATCGCCTTCCCGCCCTTTCGTCTCTCGTTTTATCACTTCCGCTGTTCGAACCAGCGTATAGTATAGTATACTATAACCGAATACACTTCAGTGTGAGTGAGAATTTATTAGAAGGCAGAGAAGTCGGCCAGAGCTAGTTCGCTCTAGCCTGCTACTCTACACAGGGAATAAGGGAAAGGGGAAGGAAAGAGGGATGAAGGGTGATGGTGGGGACAAGAAGAGGTGGTGCGTAGCCACTTAGCATAGTACCCTACAGTCTAGTATCTAGTCCAGTGCTTTTTATAAAGTCTAGAACAGCCTTTGTAGCAGTTTTTGACACTGTTTGGTCGTTCATTGCAGACAATATGTGGCTTTCACTTAATGGTGTTCGTCCAATGCTTGCCAACGTTGCATTTAGCATTTTTCTTTGCGCCACGTATAATGCACAGTCACAAAATATGTGAGCTATCGTTTCGCGCACTTGGCAGCGTTCACAATTCGGGCTGTCCGCACGGCCGATTAGGTGGGTGTAGTGGCGAGTGAAGGCGACGCCCAGGCGAATTCGGTGCAGTATATTAGCATGTCTTCGGCTGATTTTATCTGGAAGACGAAAAGTCATACTGGGGTCTGTTTCCCGCAGGCGCTTGTTCCGGTGATCTGGTAGCGACCAGTAAGTGGCAGCGCATTCGCGCATGAGTGATCTCAACAATGTGTTGACGTCACCTCGCGAGTACTTCAGTATTAGTACGGTATGTCATGGCATACTCTAGACGATTATAGCACAATGTAGGATAGCAAAAAAAAACAAACAATGCAGTATTGCCGGTCAGAGTCAGATTGCGTAACAATTCACACAACTTAACTGCGGCCCATGCCATGAATAGACGAGACGAGAATGAAGCGAAGACGCGCGCGGCGTTGCTTGTTTCCGCCGCATTTCGTAGCGCTCACCAACGGGGCAAACAAAACGTGCCATGCGGGGAAGCTAGCATTTGTTGTTTATTGAGCAGCCCCAAAAGAGTTTGCCGTTGGAAACGGGCAATTGTTGCTGTCTTCGCGGAGCTGCCTGGACCTGCGTGCGCCCGAGTTTCGCTACGAGCGCAGCCGCGGACGGCGAGCCGAAAAACCAAGAGCCGAACCAACGACCGACGCAGAGGGCGACGCTGCGACGGCGACGGCTAATGCAGGAAGCGTGTAGCGCGCCTACATGCACGATTCGTCGACCGCTCGCTTCCTGTGTGTGCATGTCGGTGTCTATGGGGAGCCCACACGACGGGCCTCGCGTACAGCCCCCGTCTCGGCATGGGCAACGTTGTGCCCACAAGTGGCGGCACTTGGAAAGAGCGCGAAACGACATCGGTGCATATACTATACACAGAACTGGCGTTGCATGTCGCGCATAACCGACGGAATACTTATCCTGGTGCAGGGCAGATATCCTACTGACTCGACGACCGGCGGGATATCTCGTATCCCACTGGTCATATTTTACCCCTTCCGCAAGCGTAGAGTGGAAAGAAAGACTGTTGGCACGGTTAACCGCTCCGACTTTCATCCAATTCGCCTCTCTCTCTTTTCTCTGTGACTGTGGCCTCATGTGCGCAAGATCTGAAAAGCTTAAAAAAAAAAAACTGCCGCGTTTTCGGGGAACACGTCGTCATCGTACATATACGACCACTTGCGATGCACTCGACGATCAACTTTTCGTGAACACATTTAGTTTCGCACGTGCACCACGAATGTCTCTCCTACATCACATATATAAGCGCCTCAACGCGGTGCAGAGTTACTGAGTAGGTAACCGGTGACAGCCTCCTTCGCCTTTGCGTTACACGTCTTACATGTAAACTACGTCAGCACGGCTTCTGCCCGGACTGCAAACATGAAGGCTGCCTGCCAGTCAGTGCTCAGTGTTAACCTCGGCTGCCTGCTTCCCGAAGAGTCGGTAGCCGTGCATGCAGCCATACTAACCCCCGTATTCACAAACGCTCCTCGACTCGACTTTCACCCTTCACTTGACAGAGTTGCGCACTGCGCCGCTGCTCGGCCGAAAAGGACGCTGTGCTACTGAAGAATCGCATCAGATTATCGCAGGTATGCAGTGACCTGCCGTGCCTATAGAAGGCGCTCCTATCGGCTTTCTCAAGTAAAGGCGAAGCGTTGAGTGAAGGGGCGTTCTAGAATACGGGGGTAAGCCACATTACGAGGTGGGTGGTGTTACCCAAAGGCCACTATTGCTGAGACGTCCATTCCCATGTCGCCCGTATTTAGGGCCAAGTAATTCCACCGACTCGTAATAGCTGCGCAATTAAACAAGAATTAAAAGAAAGCTAAAAGAAAAATATACATAATCAAACAACAATTACACAATTTAACTAATTTACTATATGACGTTACTTCGACGCAACTTGCAGGCGATGACTTGTGCACAGATCATCGCCTGCAAGATACACAGTAGACGAAACCAAGTACGCGTGGTCTGGGTGTAAAGTTTGCACGCGGCATCACTTGAGCGCGTTAAAATTACTGCGGCGAACATCCGGCCCTTCAACTCAGCCGTAAGCGACAAGCATAAAAACATGCTCGCGTTATTGGTAGGAGCGGACGCCAAACACGTGCACCCCTTCTCCCCCCCCCCCCCCGTCCTCCTCCCAGAAAAACATACCACGGGGTTAACGAAAGTTACGGTGCATCGAGCTAGCTCCAAACACAGACGACCCTTCGTTGAGTCATGACCAGGAAAATAAGATGAAATACGACAGGCATCCGCCAATAAAGAAACAACATTTAAAAGGTCGATATTTAAAGCTGCAGCGATACAGAGTGTCAGGAGAAAGTGCGACGCGAAAAATACAACGTAAAAAAATTAATAACGAGGCCTAGCCGGTACAATAGAAACTGCAGCCTGCTTACATATCAACGGGAAACGCGACAAATCACCATGGCGACGGCGCAGGGTTCACGCTCAGTAGCCATGGTGACGACGCTGCCGATAGTCCTTGCTTGCGCCCAAAAAAACGCAAGCTCTGCGGCGAAGTGGGCTCTGCGGAGCTCCAACTTCTCGGCGACGAGACACGGCCTCGAAGTCCCCTCATGGGAGACCTGAGCCCTGGTTGTAAAACATCGCCGGGCTTTTAATAAAGTTGTTTCCATCCAAGCTCGAGTTTTTTTTTTTGGTTCTTGTTCGGGCCTTTCTTCCGCCGTTTCGTATTCATGCCCGGCGTTTTGCGTCTCTCCCCCCCAACTTTGGGATCAACAGCTCCGAAATTCCTTAATATTAAACTTCTAGAGACGAGATAAGTGGTTCCGCGCAGGATTGCGGAATGAGACCCATTAAGTTACCTTTTCTCGTCAAAAAAAAGAAGAAAAACCACAAGAAATCAAGCCGAGCGAGAAGCAAAAACAAAGTCAACAAGCCACACAATTCATAAATTTGACACACTAAAGCGTTCAGACGGCAATCTATTTGGCGGAAAAAAAAAAAGTTGCTACCCACGCAGGCGGGAAACGGTACTGCACAGCAGCGCCAATCTATTTGCGTGCCCTCCGAGGCGTTGGAGGATCACAAAACGTGTCGACCGTGTTCAATTTTCTTTACTTTCTTTTTTTCCCCACCTCATTCGTAAGCTTCTCGGTTCTGCAAAAGCAGCCCACGAAACCAGCGAACAGAAATGTCGGCAAGTGAATTATGCGTGCAAACTTCTTAGGCTAGAATATGTATAAAGCTGGCCGGCCCTTTGAAAGCGATAGACCCTGATGTAAAAGACCCTAGCCGACTCCATAAATAAGCATGGGCTCACGAGAGTTTTGAAAAAGATCTTCTATAAAGCGAGACCATAAAGAACGCGCAAAGCCCCAGCTCAAGATACAACGGCACCTATTGAACAAAAGAGAGAGAGAGAGGGAGAAGGTTGCTTTCAATTGAGAAGCGTATTACAACACTGTCTCTCGAAACGCAAGTTGGCGTCAGTGCTCTCGTGCAGGCTTCAATCGAAAAAACTTACTTATCCGTCAAAACCAGTTTTAAAGTCAATGCTATACCTTATAGTTGAACCGGAAACGGTCAAAGATGTCAAAAGATGCAGCACCATGACAAATACCAGAGAGAACGCCCCGATCATCGCGAGATCCGAAGACGCAGTGTTTTCATCGGTTTCAAACCAAGTAGAATGCAACTACTTTAATCCAATTATATCCATTCCTTTATATATAACTGCTTTTCAATTCTTCTCCATTGAAGTTCAATTGCTTCAAGCATGTCCAATGCTTTCGATCCAATTTCACAAAATGAAGCAGGAGATTGTTACGTATATATTACACTCTTTAGAGACAGCGACATGCATGACGAGCTGCAAAATCATGTTTACTCCGAATCAACTTCTGAGCATACAACAAAACCAGAGTGTTATTCCATCCTGGTGTTTCCAGTCTTTTCAGCTCAATTCCTGAAGCCAGCCATGACCGAGCACTAAACTGGCTGGAACCAATGTCCTCGACAACGGTGACAATTAGACAGCTAAACTGGCATCCACTCTCTCAGTGTAGATTTTTGGCAGTTTAGAAAATAAAAAAGCTGGATATTTCCGACAAAAGTGTCGGCACTCTAAATAAAAGTTAGACACGACTTTGAAGACTTCAGAACAAATAAGGAATTAGAAAACAACGTAGACAACGACGTGCCGAAATCTACACCGCTAAATGTTTCCGATTACGAAACTTTAGTTGAATAACCGTCCATATACTACGTTGACACGCCAATCATTTTTGAAAATGCTCAACTATAGGTCGCGCCATCAGCACAACCCGCTCATTTCGTCGTTGAGACCAGGAAAATCGGCTTATATCTCGACTATAACACAGGAGATCGATCGTTACCTCATCCACGTATAACAGGGAAAGCTCATAAGGAAGGTGAAGAAAAGGAAACAGGGCTGTCTGAGCGCGAGAAGAGATGTTTAACCCGGAAGAAAAACTTCCCGAGTCGAGTCAGCGTGCCCAACCCATACCACGTTTCGAGTCTACTGCGTACAGTTAGTGATGGCGCTTACCTGTGCAACCCACGAGAGTATACGGCTCTGCGTCAGGACAGCAAGAGAAAAAGAGACCGGAACCGTGCAGGCCAACATGTTCGAAATGAATGTCCACAACCCAAAAAGTTTCCCTATTCCTTTAATCACAGTTGCGAGAGCAGTATATAAACACGATGTTTTGCTCCCATTGCCATTTCTTACTGCAGGGTAGCCAGCCGAATTCAGTTAGGCTATCTGCCGTTCCTTTGTCCTCTCTCTCTCTCGCATCGATCTTCTCACTGCAAGAGTCGGAAACTCCCGAGCCGCACTTGGCCGCCAGCAAATAAAATCAGGCGCCAGCGCTCATGATGCCCAGAGGGCTCCCCATCCGCTTCCGCACTGCAGTCCGCATCACGTGCTTGCTTCTTCAGCTGACGATGACGATTGTAAGGAGAAAGCACTCCCACGGCTGCCATTAAAGCTAGTGGAGTCGAAACAGTCAGGAAATAAGCTAAATAAGCGCCTCTCCAATAGAGAAAAGCTTTTTCTGTTCTTACTTACTATTTATCGTGAGTTAAGCTTTCAGTCCGATCACACGTATACTCCCCTATGATTCTATAACAAGACCATTTTGATCGCTTTATCGAACTTTCCTATGACGGGCTCGTGGGAGCTTCAAGGGCTACACGCGATTGATTGAGTTATTATACAAGCACCGGCAGCACTTGTATAATAACTCAATCAATCGTCAGTTAAAAGCGCCCTCCGCCGCCGGCTGTAGAGGTGATCCATTAAGCTGTCCCATCACATTTTCCTTACAGCATAAGTAGGACTGCTCTTTCTTTCTCTCTTCCTTTCGAATTGAAGTAAATTACTAGGAGCCAAGTTGTAAGCAGCACGACCCTGCATCTCAGTGAGAATATTTCTGTCTGTTCAAAAACTCGCAGGACATTCTTTTAAAGCCCCGTGCTCCCACACCATTTAGAGTATTGTCACTTACGCATTATATTAAACTTTGTAACTCGCGAGAACAAGATTTGGGGTCTGCGTCAGCGACGGTTAGTACACGCTGTGTCACTTTCCGCTTTCCGGGTGAATCCTTCGCCCTCTGTTTCTCTCTCTCCTGCACTCCCAGAGAAAGATATCTGACTTTTCTTTCCTTTTTTTTGCTTCTTTTTCTGAGTCCTCACATTCCACCTACATAGCTCCCTAAAATGATACGCGTGAACTTTCTTTGGAGACAATATATGGAAATGCTATCGCTACTTGTAAAGTATAGCTTTTGCCTTACGGTATACCCACGCGTCGCAGTTGGCATAGTTGAAATAGTTGCCACCGCGAGAAATGGCGCTGTGTTGGAATTTTCTCGCTTTTGTGCTTTGGCGTAGTCGGCGACGGTGCACTCGCGCGTACAATTGTATGTTGCTTTACGTGTGTTATTTTCTCTGTGTCTTGTGTTGTCGTCGGGTTATTTGTCATGTTACCAGTTATAGGATTCGGTTGGCAAGTTAGCCGTTGTAAAAAGCACGTACATTGTATGCGCTATGTTGGTTTGCGTGTGTTATTTTCTCTGTGTCTTGTGCTGTCATCGGATGATTTGTCGTGTTACCAGTTATAGGATTCGATTGGCGAGTTAGCCGTTGTAAAAAGCACTTTAATGAATGAACACGCGCTAATAGGCACGACGGCGCGAACTACGTCTACCTGTTTCGAGAGTTGCTCGTTGCTCTATCCGGCATATTGTACCCTCGTCGGAGAGTCGCCTGAACTATCAGACAGTTAACCTGTCTCTTTAAAAAGAGACGGGTGAGTGGCAATTCAGGACCCACGAGAAAGATTCATAGGATTTTTTCCCCCTTTTTTCCCAGAGAGCACGTGTGGCTTTCACACAACGTCAAATGAAGTGCGTCAGGGGCACCATGAACACACACGACTTCTCAAGAAAAAAAAAAAACTGTAGCGAAAAAACACACAAGGCGACCTGGAACAGGGAAGTGATTTGTTGTCTGCCCTTGTGTCGTTTCGCACTACATTTTCTTTTGCGGAAGTCAAGAACTCAACAAAACATTTCGCTAAACCAATAAAGACTACGTCGTCCAGGTCTAATAAGTAGCAAAGTTCATAAGGGGTGATCGTTCGTAATAGAGCAGTCTATTAGAACATGACATCACCTCGCCGACTTTAGAGTGGAATATGGCGCATGCGATCCATTATCTATAGATGTGCTCAGTGTTTTTCTGATCGTGCGTATGTTTTCGACGTCATTTCCGTTACGGAAATACGTCAGTAGAATCTCAGTGGACCCTGGCATAGAACACTTTCGTGTTTAAAAAAAAATGATGTCGCGTTTGAATCCGTGAGTACTGCACCTTCGGTAGGTGCAGGGGTCTTACGCTCCGTAAACGCCACACGCATGTTGCTGCGCTGCGAAGCCTGCACTCTTTGACGACCGCTTGGGTGGCGTGGCGATAGAGAAGCCGCGGCAGCGCTGCAGGTATTTAGGAGAGACGGCGGCGCAGCCCACACTCCGGGCGGCTGAACTTCCCGAGCGAGTCGCCCGTGTGGGCGGTCAGGTTCGGCGCGGCTCGAGCGCACCGCGCCGTGGAATCTCTCGGGTCCCTTAAAAGCCAGGATCGATACGCGTACGGACCACGACGAAGAACAGCGCGATCGAGTTTCGTCTCGTCGTCCTGCACTGCGTCAAAAAGGGGGGCCTAATGCGCGTGGAAGGCACCTCGGGCCGCACGCCGCTATAGATGCAAGCGCTTGCCTCCCACACAAGCGCCGCATTGCCGTGCGCACTACCACCTCACGGTGTACGCACACATAAAAAAACATAAAACACATAAAACAAGGACCTCTAGCGCAGGTGGCGATGAATGAAGATGTCTCTTGACCTCACCACTACTCATCGCATGTCCACGCCGCACGAACCCCTTCGTTTCGTCGGCGCTTTCGCCAACGTGAACTTCCTTCGCTTCTGAAGGTTAGCCGAGGAACAAAGCGCTGAGAAGTATACCAAACACTACTGGAGCAACTCACTCTCAGCAATTTGTTACGACTGCTATACGGTATCTTTGTCTGCGAAGTTCTAGAAATTTGATTTCATTGGGTAATACCCACCCTTCCTGGGCCTGAAAAAGATGTTGACGTTTATAACTAACCAACTAACTAACTACCCAACTATGTATGCGCAGAGAGGCGAAAAAATTACGGACAATCTCCTAGAAGGGGACCCTGAGGGGATGCAAAGTAGCAGCGGTGCGCATGCACGGCGTTGACCCGGTTGAAACTGACGGCGATGCGGGTGCTGGAAGAAAAGTTTCAAGCGAAACTCGGTGTAGCGTTTGTTTACTCGGGTAAAAGTTTGTTTAAAACGCAAAGACAAGGGAGGCGGGTTGGGTTTCGTGTAAGTTACATTAAAGTATTTTGCAAGACTTCGTAGTCATAGTTTCTTCAGAGTCGAGGCACGGGCGCTGGGCAGGAGCACGCGCACGTTTCGCCTTGACTGCCACGGTCTTGTGATCGGTGAATGCACGCTGAGAGGTTCCTGCAGACACGCGACGTCTAAGTGGCAGCTGCAGGCGCTGCGGCAAGCCTTCTGTGGGTGAAGGAGAGAGTGACGCAAGCGCGTACCTGCGAGGGAAGCGTGCGAGAGGAGCGTGACGTCAACGCGCAGCTGCAGCGTGACCTATTTGGCACTGCTCCTACACCTGCTGCGAGGGGAACGCGTCGCGGCGCGTTCGTACGGGCGCACGTGCGTACGGCGTTACACACGAGAGCCTAAGAGCTGCTTCGCATAGATTAAAGCCAAATATTACATGGGCGCGATCTCGCTACACCCGTTACCAAAAATAACGAACTTTCTGGGCGCACGCGATTGGTAGATGCTCGACGAGGAGCTAACGTGAGGGCTAACTTCGGCTAATCGCATTACGGTCCGAACATTCGTTCGTTCTTAGAATGAGCACAAGATCGCACCCCAGATGACTTAACCTGCTGGCTCACGGACACCGAGTTGGTTGGCTCACTGTTGCAGTTAGGGAAGTGGCGTGCAGACAGGTAGCTATACATCAGACTGAGTTGGAAGTAATCCTTAGAGGTTCTTTTATCATAATAGTGAATGGGCGTCAAAATTAAACCTTCGACATGGAGAGAGTAAAAGTGTTCAACCAGACAAAAAAAAAGAGCAACGCGAAATCATTGGTGAACTCCAAGGCCCATCTTTTGCGACCTGTTTGGGAAGGCATCGTGTAGACGCGTCACTTAACGATGCACCATCGATGACACAGATGGATGACGTTGTGACGCTGTAAGAAAAAAACACCAAGTCATGCAGTACTCACTTCATGTAGTAAATGCGGCCTGCGGGATCCGCGTGGGCCGTGCATCCCCGCCGTATGCGCTGGTTCAGCTGGGCCAGGTAGAGCGCGGTCGCGTCAACGGTGGCGCCCCCTTCGTCGTCCGCGGCGTCATTCATGACGTCACCGCCGCCGCACCGGAGCAGATGCCCCGCTGCACCATCAACGCGGCACTAGGGGACCCATCATGCCCAGATGCAACTCACCCACAAGGCACCGCGCGCGCCATCTGCACACAGAGATAGAGAAACACACGCAATGGTCATTTCACTGTCCAGGAAACGTTACGAGATACGTACAATGACTAATTCACAACTGTGACTAGCACTGAACGCGCGAAAAGTAACACAAGACGATAAAAAGCGACTACATACGCAACTGATGTTCACACCTGCACGCGACGTATAAACCTATTCCATGTTTGTAAACAGTGGTATAGGCGCCGTCGACATACTGAGCCGCTTCCAGCAACGTATCAGAGCGCAGGCTCCGCCCAGCCCGAAGCTCGCCAGCACGTTCCGTGATGCAGTGACAAATGACTCAGCAGATGCAAGCTGCTCACGTTAAAATCGTGACAGGCAGGTCCTATAGGGTGGTTAGTACGGCCACGTGTGGCGAATAAGTAATATCACTCGATAATATACAGATGCACGTATAAAGGCATGCAGGACAGCCGAAGAGATTGCTACATTTCCGCTGCAGGCGAGTAAATAAACTACTTGCGTAAGAAGGTATAGCGCAACGATCCCGCCACCTGTCTTTCCTCAAAACCACGAAAAATAAAGAATGAAAATGCTCTACAAACAGCTACAGTGTGCTCAATAAGAATACATGATCAAGGGTCGGAACGCGGAGCGGACACCGACTGAGTGCGGTGTCGACCAAAACTTGTCATGCATGTTTGCCGCCCACTAAACCATGTTCGAATTGCACTTTTCCCGCTGCACTAATTGAATGCGTGGATATACAGTATCCAAGATGACTCTGCTAAAATATATAGCACTTAAGGCCTGGAATATTGAAGTGGTCCTTTCTAGTTGCCGCAACGAATGCTGCGGCCAAGCCGAACATATTTATTTGTCGTGTATCACACGAAATTTCTGGAGCCATAGAAATTTCCGGACGAAAAAAAAATCAACGTCACTAGACGAAAACATGTCAGCTGATTTCGTAAATGCATGTACGCTCCATGAAAAAAATTGCCCTCCCAAACGTTTATACCAAGGAACCTCTAGAAAGATCGTAGCGTGAGTATTCAAGCGAGTTCTTCATATAGGATCACTCTACTATATCATACAATTTATTGGGTGCATATGATGAAGGTACATATACGTATAAGACCGACATTTATTACCAGCAGCTATAGGAATCCTATATACTAATAGGTATAATATTTCGCAGCAGATTTCGCTTATGCCTGTAGAAAGGGGTAAAGAAGGAAAGGAAGAAAGAAAGAGAGAGATAGAGAGAGAGAAAGAAAAGAAAAGAAAGAAGGAAAGCTATTCACTCGCCAGTGAATAGGTAGCAGAGACATTCCATGAACGAGCGAAGCTGAAAGTGGAGCGTATGCACACATATAACTTCCTCTCAAAACAATACGGCACGAGATGCACTCGTCACCAAACGAGCACGCACTTTCGACCGAGCCGCGCTGCTTCGTCGCGTTGTTTGCGCCCCTCGTTGCTGCGATCACGAAGAGAGACGGGTGACAGGCGCGTCCCCTCCGAATCACTCGCTAATGGAATAAGCATGTATCGCATTCCTGTCGGCTTCGCGGGGGAAGGACGGGGGGTGCGTGCATGCAAGTGCACACGCCGGCGGTCGGCATCACCCGAGTTTTCGGAACACCCTCCGTTCGGTCACCATGGAGACTCCCGAACACGAAAGAGTGCACCGAGCAAGGAGTGGACAAGCACGAACACGCGCGGCATGGCCGACCACATCACGCTCGCTTTAAAGAAGACAATGATGGACGATACCGAATAACTTGAGCGGAATCAAGATCTGTGTTCCTCTTAAAGGTTGATACTAAAACAGAACACACACACACATACTGTGTGTGTGTGTGTGTGTGTGAGGGAGAGAGAGAGAGAGAGAGATATGGGATGGCAAAGGCTATATTTCCATCTATGCAACCACACACTGTACTGAGCGTCAGGCATCTCTCATTAGAAAAACCGGCAGGTACCCTGTGGCAGCGGGAATCAAACCCAGTACCTCCTACATCAGTGGCGAAGATTCCGCCACTTCACCAACGGGGTGCACAAGAATGGACGGCTGCGTGAGTAAAATCGGAGTTCGATCGGAGGAGAAGCACTACGACGACGAAAAACACTGCGCAATGTGTACGGTGTATCCGACGGCTACAGAAAAGCAACGCGCATTAGCATTTCAAGCGAACAAAATGTGTTGACTAGCAAAGAGCATTAAAAGATTTTCACGTGTCACCTGATCTCTAACTGCAACAGGAGGTCATGCAGAACCGCTTAAGCGCCCAAAGCGTGGCTCCATCGGTGTTGTCCGGTCTTATGTGGGGAAGCTAGACGAGCGTTATAGCACTCTACACGCTAGCGAGACAAGCTAAAGTGACCAAACATTTGCTCAGTCCGAGAAGTCGGAAAAACGATGAAGGAAAGAGGAACACGATGGCGAAGTAACCGCACCTAAATGAGCGACTGAAAAGGCATTCAGCGTTTAAGCAGTTGCAAATAGTTTCTCGCTCCTCGGCTCTAATGGATGAGTGATGTAAGGCCGGGTTCTCCCTAATGATAGAGCCGCGGCCTGCCCTTTGTAGGGACAAGCTCTAAGGAATGCTGACAAGGTGGACACAAGAAATGAGGCCGTTTAAAAGAACTGGCCGTCGATAGCTGTAGGTGGAAGACGTCGACTTTCGAAAGAAACATCTCATTAGTGTACCGCTCTTAACGACGTGCTAAATTTGTACAGACTATTTGTGGATTTAGTAGTTAATGATGAGCGAATAACGTTTCCCCTTATGGTGAGGCACGTGTATTAAACAACACAAAAAAATTGAAAGCAGTCCTTTCAAGAGACACCTATTCCCATTATCTCAGATTCAGTAGTCCAAAAGAACAAAAAACGACTGCAGATAGATGCAAAAAAGAAGAAAAAAAACGAAGAAATGTAACGTCTCATTTGTTGCACAACAAGGGTTCTTAGGTGGTCTACTTGGTTCTCGAACATTGACATGAACTGCGCAAAAAAAAAAAAAAGGTACAGTCAGTGAACAGAAGACAAGCGATGTGCGTTGTGTATTCTCTCTTTTTTTTTCTTTTGCACCATTCCATTTCTCTCTCCCTCGCTCTCTTTGGTAAATGGCAAACTCGGTCATGTAAGAACAGTCAACGTACGTGACGTCACATGAACAAATCTAAATTGAAGCAGAGCAGGTAACGCAGGGGTGCATGAAAGCTGGTGCGTGAGTTCCTTTCGCGTATAGTGTCAGCGGGAGAAAAAAAACAAAAGCTTGCCTGGCCAAAATAGCAATTGCCATGAAGACTGTCATAATGACAATGATCATTCTGTTATCCTGCATGTGTGTCCACTATATAATTAGTAGTGTATTCGAACGGCAGTTTCTGAGCACGAACAGAATAACCACCAACTCCCCAGACATGCATCGTCCATCCCGTATAGCCTGACATCCCGCCTCAATTCCCTTCGTTCATTGAAACTGGATTCCGACTCCAGCCCAGGATTTTCATTCCCATGCAAAGCCTTTATTCAAAAAAGCAGCTGCGGCTATACTCCGCACTGTGCGCGTTGCAGTGGAGGTAGGAGGAGTTCGCTCGATCCCAAATTCTCTACCACGATCGCGTACGCTAACAGCTAGAGCGGCTCGTGAGTCCTCACGGCAACCGCAGTTATTCCAGCAACGATCATAGCTACGGCAATTTCCGCCGTACACTTACGCATTCTCGGCCAAAATTAATATAAATGAAGGGTCACCCGCAGGCTTTATATGCATACACTTCTGTATATATATATATATATATATATATATATATGTGTGTGTGTGTGTGTGTGTGTGTGTGTGTGTGTGTGTGTGTGTGTGTGTGTGTCGAGAATTTTTTTTGCGGATCCAGTGTTTTGTATGCTTTGAAAAACGACGGACGGACGTGCAAAAATATTTATTCGTCAGGGAATACCAGGTATACCCTGACGAAGGCAGGCACTCCTGCCGAAACGTAGGAAGTAATAAATAATTTCCCACGTTCGTCCGTCGTTTTTCAAAGCATACAAAGCTATGTATATATATGCACACAGGCGCGGCAGTCATGCTGACATTTCGCTTTCGCGTAACAGATCAGCCCTCACGGCGAGGCAGTTATTGCTGAGGTGAGCATGCTCATAATTACGAGTGCAAACATCAGCCATTCTCGCGCAACCGCACAATCACCCTTTGTTTTTGGATTGTTAACTGAAGTACGTATTAGACTGAACCAGAAAAATACAAAAAAAAGCTGCATTTCTGAGTAAAGCTTTTGCATAATGAGAGTAATTCTCGCCGAGTCAAGCAGACTGGTGGAATCGAGTTCGCGCGGCAGAGTGCTCGTTCAGCGAGTAGTGTGACGTTATCGTTGTTTTGCGATGCAAGGACAGCGGCATATAACGACGATTATCCCTGTCGTGCATTGCCTTTTATTTCTTTTTCTTGGATGTGGTTCAGAGCATGCTGCTAGGCTGTTTCATGTTACGACGGAAACGTCTGCTGTTGTTTAATCAATCAATCAATCAATCAATCAATCAATCAATCAATCAATCAATTATTTAACGTGCCCCGGAACAACCATGAGGCCTTAGTGCAGGCGCACGCAAAAATAAAACAATAAAAATAAACACTCCAATACAGATTGTCTTCAGGAAAAGAAATCAAATAAAAAGTGAAAACGCACAGACAAGGAGAAATCAGCTCAAAATGACAATAATGAAATATTCATGGCAATAATCATGGCAATAATCATGGAACGGGAGTGAAAAATGAAGGAGAATATACACGAGTATGCAGAAGCCTTCCTGAAAGACAGAAAAGGGAGGAATCGGTACACTGTGAGAAACTTATGTGCAGAGCTGAGATAAAAACAATGACATTCGACAGTCAAAAACATGAAGATCATGAAAGTTAACATTATAGAGACTGTATTCTATGAGCAGTATAGTGTTGAAAGAAGTTGGCAGGTACATGAAATGATCGCTTCTCTCTGGTTAACCTAAGTGGAATCCGAAAATTAACACTTCTAAGAAGCAAAAGGCAGCATATCATACCGTGAACTTGCTTGTAAATAAATAACAGGTCAGCGCGATTTCGTCGGCAGTGAAGTGATGGCAATGATAATAATCTGGCAATGCTAGAACGAGATCCATAGTCGTTCCTAGCGAAAGGATGGCTGTAAATGCTCATGAATTTTTTTTCTAGACTCGCTCAATGGCATCACTGCCAGACTTAGCATTGCCATTCCACATCACAGATGCATATTCAAGTTGAGGAAGACATATTGCGGTGCGCAATTTTGTGGAAGGCTGTAGGAGTACTGAATTCTCGAGAAGCTCTGCAAACACAGCCGAGAAAACAAAGGCCACACATGACAGCACGTTTAGTGTGAGCAGAAAAATTTAGCATGCTATCAAAAAGAACGCCAAGATGATGATGATGATAATAATAATAATAATAATAATAATAATAATAATAATAATAATAATAATAATAATAATAATAATAATAATTTGAATTTAACGTCCCGATACTACGATATGATTATGGAGCACGACGTGGAGAGAAGGTCGCTAACATTCCGACCACCTGGTGTTCTCTTAGCTCGAGCCTAAATCTAAACGCATTAGCCTCTAGCATCTCCGCCGCCATCGAAAAGAGCGGTCTCCGCCGCCGGCGATACGATGATGCGACCTTCGGATCAGCAGTAGAAGGGTCATCACGTGATCACTGTGGCGAGTGTCTCGTTCTATTACTGCTTTTTACCCTCCTCTCCCTTCCTTTATCCCTCCCTTTTCCTTCCATGTCTTCTTTCTATCTACCTCTATACATTTTTTTAATTTTCTTTCTCACCTCATTTTCTTTTCTATCCTTCCTTTCCTCCCTCTCTCCGCTTCTTTTATTTGCAATTAGAGCGGGCCAACTGAACTCAAAAGGGAAGTGGAAAACGCAAGGTTATTCAAAAATCTTTACACCCTGAGATTTGAGAGTACGTTTAAGAATGCAGAGTGCGTTAGCAAATTAGTCCACAGCCATCCATTATGGAACCTTTAAATTGCCTCATAATCGGCCGTAATTGTATATGGCGGGCCAGACCACCCATTCACTCCACCGATGGGCACGAAGTGGATGACCCACTTCGTGCACTTCGAAAGACAAAAACGAACATCCGTGCATTTAAGATTCAGGGGCACGTTGGAGAATACCAGATGGTCAAAATTATTCCGAAGTGCCCCGTTCTAAACCCTTCTTCGTTCATAATCACGTCGCACTTTGACAGAGTGAAACTCGAGCACATGATTCCAAGTGGCTGCAATAAATAGCGTCACTGTAGGCGAGAGCCAGCAGCGGCACCGAGCTACGCCGTTGATGCTGGTACACAAAATGCGGTTCGGCACAGGTAGCCCATTTTTACAGATTTAAAATTTCCCGCCACCAACTTACTGAATAAGTAAATAAATAAAATAAATAAATAAATGTCTTGAACATTTAGCACACCCAACTATAGGTACTTCACATACTGCCGCGAATATAGAAAAAGAAAAAAAACAACAAAACTGAACACGCCAATAAATGTGATGGAAGATAGGGCACTGTTTATTATCACGTGTTTTAAAAATCACCCTCCAGTGCGGAGTTACGATAACTACTCGTTTGAAATACTTAATAAAATGTCCCATTGCATCGACGTGCATGTCCCCGTAAGGCTTCCGCCAGCTAAAGTTCGCTGAAGCGGCATGCTGATAGCGGTGATTGCACTTAACGTTTAATGTTCCTTCGGAGTGCACAAAACGAAGAAAAGCAAAAAATAATAAAATCAAGAAGGAAGAAAGAAGTCACCATATACTGATACTACACGGAAAGAAAGAAAGAAAGAAAGAAAGAAAGAAAGAAAGAAAGAAAGAAAATGAATGAAAGAAAGAAACAAAGAAAGAAAGCGGCAGACCATTCGTAACGTGTCTGGGTACTCCAGAAATCAAGGTGTCCTATAGCAACCGACTAAGCAAAATAACGTGCTCCTGAAAGAGAAGTGCTTTGTAATTAGCAACGATGATTTTATAAACGTTAGCCACAGTTTTTTTTTTCGTTCACATCTACGGCCTTCAACAGCAACGCGCACATTATACAAAAAAAAGGGAGTGTGGGCTTTTCCACATATCAGGTAGGCTCTACACAAAAGCCACAAATCTTGAAAACAGCTAAGGCACTTATCACACAGCTATAACTCAGCCCGTGCATGTCGTGAAACGTGAAAGCCCAAAGACAAACGTTGTCAGGCCACTCGCATAAGAATTCATTTTACACCCGTGGAAACACTCCGTGTTTATGGACGATCGATGTTCTTGTTCACCTAGTTAATGTGGCTCACGTCTACTACAAGGCTGAAACATGAAGGATAACAAGAAAACCCGAGGAAAAAAAAAGCTGAAGAGCACACAGCGAGAAATAAAACGGGAAGGGTTGAGAATATCATAAGAGAACTGAGAGCGGCAGAATGGACCCACGGAACAAATAGTGGTAGCAGGCATCAAAGGGACACAAAGCGAAAGAAAGGACTTGAGCTGGAAACTTAATGCGTAAAACAGACAACAAACAGGTGAACAATAAGAGCAGCGCAATGATTACCAAAATATGGAAAAAGCAGTCCTGGCGTAGAATCATTTCGCACAGGATAAAATGAACCGGAGATCATTAGGAGAGGCCCTCACGCAGCAGTGGATCAGAATGAACAGGAAATGCCCATATTGACAATCATGATGACGTTTACTGCAAAGAGTTGGCAAAAATTGGGTGGTACAATGTATAGGGTCGCTCGGTCGGTCGGTGTGATGTGAAAGTTCCCATCGCACTCCATGCGCCATAGCGTTCCTGATAATCATATCGTGGTTATGGGAAGTTGAACTCTGCAGGCACTATTATTTCTCTCGGAAATAGGCAACCAGATGGCAAGAAAGCGCACTTTCTAGAGTTCCCATGGCGCTGACGCACACGGTAATAATAAACGAATGCCTCAATATAGAAATTTTAACAATTAAGACAAAGCGAGTAAAAGAGTGCGAACAAGTTCAACGAGTGAAGAAGAGGGATATATGCAGCGATATCTGCGGAAACAATATTTCCACAAGGTTAAGAGAGAGGGCACATAATTAGCGGAGGAAACTGCAAGAAAAACACGCGCACGTTGAAGTGTCGCGAATATTTTTACATCAAACGACGGCATTGCTGTTGTATATTTCTCTCTTTCTAAGAAGTGAAGCAGGTCATGTTTAACATCATTTTCTGGGATCCCACGAGCTGATGCCCGAATAACCGCAATTAGTGGATAGCAGTGACCCCGATAAATGTGCCGGGCACTGGCGGCGCGCCGCCAATAACGTAACGTAAACACTCGCACACGCCCTTACCCGCTATGCCCTGAGGGTTCTTTCGCAGACAGGCGAGGGCGAATATCAGCTCCGAAGACGTTACAGTCTCTCCTAGAAAAATTACTTGATGAGGAAAGGCGGCGCTGCGATCGCACAGCTGCACCGAAAATGATGGGCACAAAACGGGCGCATTTATACAGATATTCGTTGAGCTTGCGGAGTTACGCATGGTTTGTTCAACTAAAGTGTCAAGCAATCCCACAATCTTACCATTTGCGTATTTTAAACTACATATAGTACATATGTATATTACAACTACATATGGTAGTTATATTAAACCACTTCTAGTATGATATAGTATAAGATATTACACTGTAGTATAACAAACTACTTAAAACAGAAGAGCTTTGAGAGAACGACCGAACACTTTTGGGAGATAGATTTGCTATTTTAACAGCGAAAGATGACTCTGTTTAACGAGAAAAACGCTGCTAGGACGTCAACTGTCATCTGTGCTGAGAGTCGGCCAACGAAGCGCCATGAATCTGAAAAAAGCACGATGAACACTCCCATGAGTGTACGCAGAACTCAATTTTCTCCATCGTATATACTTCCTCTCTTGTTTTTCACACCAACTTCTTCATCAACAAATGTATAGCAGCAACCAGTTGAAGCCTTCTCAACCTTTTTACCTTTCATTCGCTTTTTTTTCTCTCTCTCACCACCATCGACAATAAAGAAATAAACAACTAAACAAACAAAACCAATGTTTCTGACTCCGTTAAAAAAATTAAGAAAGAAGCGTCACAAGATGCCGCTACGAGAGCTGCTGTTGCAACCGCTCTTGTATCTCACGGCCTACAAGACTTACGGTAACTGCTGCACGTAAAAAGGTATACAAAGTAAAGATTCTGTCTCATCATATCCCCGTTGCTGCAACTGCAACCCACTCTTGTTAGCGAGCAGTGTTCGCGGAAAGAACTTCACCGTCCGTACGAATGGTGAAAACTTCCACGCGTACGTGTTCCTAAGCGCACTAACCATGCTCCCTTCCTCTTGCCATCTCCTTTGGCTATCTCTCTCTCTCTCTCTCGCTCACTCTCTCTCTCTCTCTCACATTGAGTGTTTCTTCGATTGTATCGGGACTGCCGTTTCCAGCTGGTGAATGGCGCCGCGGGAAGAGGGGGTGGGAGGCGTCAATTTACGCGTAAGTAAACATTCTTCTAACGTTCCACTTTATCGGCCGGGGCCTTCCGTTGATTATTGTGCCTTCCGTTGATTATTGCAAAAGCGCTGGCAGCCCAACACCGCCGACCGCTCTGCAAAGTACCACGGTTTTTTTGTTTCTTCGAAAGAGCGGAATCGCCATTAACTCCCAGACGGCGGCCGCTAGAAAATGAGTTCTCGTTTTGCTGCCTCAGCGCTGCCAAAAGCTGCTTCGAAAACTAATCAGTCCGGAGAGACCCCACTTCAGCCGCTGCTCAAGATAAGGAGCGAAAGCAACCTGTGCACACACCCTCAAGCGAGAAGAAACAGACAAAACTGCGCACTAGCAAATGAGGTTCTTGTTTCGGTGTGCGCGAGGGCAAACGGAACACCGACATGTACTACGACAGAAACAAGTTTCCCTTCTGATGTCCTTATAATAATCATTAAAAAATGCGGGGCTACACGCGCTAAAACAACCGTATGATTATCAGGCACGCCGCGGTGCGGGACGACAGATTACGTTCACTGACCACGAGGAGTTCCTTAACCTACACATGCGTTCAAGTGCGTGCGTCATATTTCACTTCGTACCACGCCAATTGCGCAGCTCCACAGGACGACGATGTCTCGATTCGGCTTGGCGACTGTAGCAGCAGTTTGCCAACATTGCGTAGCGTAAGCGGCAATTTAGTCATGTATATAGCCACTATTAGCATGCAACTGGCAGCATTTAGCCAACTAGAGAGGGAATTAGCCATTATTCCGCCAATATTGGGCAGTTCTATAGCACGACATCCGCCTAGGCCCCCTAATCAACGTCGATACGAGCCATAATTCATCGTTCTCCCCTAAAAAAAAAAAAAAGGCGAAAACAGCAGCGCGGGAAGAAGGAAGGAGCGATGGAGTTTGACTATATATGTTCACGCATTCACTTAAAAAAAAAGAAAGAAAGAGAGAGAAAGGCAACGTGAGCGGAAATGCGTCGAGGATGCAACAGAAAGAATACGACCACTTCTGAAACGGTGACTACAAGACATGAGAAGCGCTACGAAATGTCGACGATGGTCCGGGACGAGGTAGACGCAGGAGCCACATGAGAACAGGTATTCAGTGGGCGGACAAGTTCCAAGACAGCGTCGAGAACACTTTATTTTAATTGTTTCTTTTTTCCCCCATTTCCGTGTGCACCCCTTTCATTGCGTTATAAACGAGCTAGAATGTCTTGCCAACAAAAGCGCTCGTAAAAAGGAGTCACAAAGCTTGCCTGCCTCTTCACCTTCTAAACGGCAAGCAAGCGCAGAAAGAAAGAAAGAAAGAAAGAAAGAAGGAAAGAAAGAAAGAAAGAAAGAAAGAAAGAAAGCCACGGAGCGGGCCATGCGCTCCCTTATCGCGCCATTTGCTCACTCAGACGCGAAACGGTGGTCCAAGTTCTCGAAGATCTTCCACGCCAGTGGAGTCGTAAGACGCGAACTGCTGAAGGGGCAGCCCACGTTGCGGGCCCCCACAGGTTCTCTTCGCCAGTGTGGTGAAAAAAAAAAATAGGGAAAACAATTTGAGCACCCAACCAGATGTTTCTTTTTTCTTCTTGCACATGAGAAAATCGACAAAGTTGAGGGTGCGCCGCATGCCTGGTGTCATTTCGCTGGTTTGTGGCTTCACCCGTATACGTGATGATATAGCCTACGAAGTCCATCACACTAGACGCTCAACATGAAAGGCCTACGAGGAAAAAAAATAAACGAGCCGGCTTTTCGAGAGTCTGCGGGCGAGTACGATTCTTCTGAACAGAAACACGCGAGGTCGTAGAAAAACACGTACATTGGGCACGGTGAAACGAGCTATCAGTCGTAGAAACGAGCCTAAAAAAAAAAGACGAACAAGAAGGGCAGGACATAGTAAAGCTGGTCATTTCGGTCACGCTATACCATCGAGTCATCAACCCAACCGTTGTACGAAATGCTGCAGACATACTGGTTTTTCTGAACAAACAGAAAAAAAAAGAAAATAAAGGACGAAATTCCCTATTGCGCCAATCATCAGTCAATGCAAGAGCCACCTCGACGGAATGGCGCCTTCAGTGCTCGGCTGCTGAATCAAAGGTCACGGGTTCGATCCCGGAGGCGGCGGTCGCATTTCGATTGAGGCGAAATGACGGAGGCTCGTGCAGTGCGACATGTCAGCGCACGTTAAAGGTCACTATAGAGATGGTCAAAATTTCCAGAGCCCTCCAATGGGGCATCTTTCGTAATTCTCTGATGATTATGGAACGTTAAAGCCCAGATGTTATTATTAAAGATAGCATTTCTTGGAGACCTTCGCTGCAATAAATTTGGTCTGTCTGTCTGCACATTTGTCTGTTTGCCCGCCCTAAGCGATACCCCATGCATACCGCACCAAACGGCCAACCCCATCCGCAGCGCCCACCAATATTGCTCAATATTTAGTGTTCATACTGCTGCAATTGTCAATTAAAATGCAATTATTGCGCATATCTGAGCCACCATACCAACACGTGAATATTCTATATGTGTGTCTTTTTACTAGAAAAAGTTCGCATTTGTAATTCTAGGGACCGTAGCGCTTATCACGCTGCGCTGACCATGCAACGCTTGCACGAAAAGGCAAACGCTTTGCTAAAACGACACAGTGGTGGCACCTACCCGTCGCCCTGCGTTCTACACCTTATTGCCTCCGAGACGAGCACGCACGCCGCGCGCTTCGTTTTCCAAGATAACTGCCAGATGGCGCTCATGTCTCACGTGTGACGTGACTCGATGCGCTCGTTCGCCTCGGCTGCACGCTCGAGGCACTTTAACGCAGCGCCCCTAGAATACCATTCACCGATTTTCTTGCGCAGAACATCAAATAAACGTTTTGTTCACTCTCTCCAGACGCAAGACTATCGTCTTTCGACGACATTTGCAGTGTAACATGCTGATACGGGGCCAATTTTTGTATTGCAAATAGCATTAACGATACTCCTCGCCGACACCAAGTCCACGCGTGCCTTCGCAATCAGCTCCCGTCGCAGAGGCTACCGTGATCAAGCACGCAATTCGGCTAGCGCTATTTTACCGCGACAGCACCAAAAAGCTCGTTTCACAGAAATTCCGGCGTCGTTGGTTGTGAGCGAAAAATTATCTTATGCGCGACCTAAAAATCGATAACGATGCAAATGAAATGAAAAATTGTGCCAGGGTGGGGATTGAACTCGGGTAGTTTGCGGGGCAAGCAGATGTTCCACCCCACGGCCACGCGTCTGCATGCTCATGAATATAATGAAAATAACTTCCTCTGCTTGGAAATGCTATGAAAGTGGCACGTGCTTCTCAAACACAGCCGTCCTGTGCGCATAATGCAACATGAACTATTCCAGTAGTACTGCGCGGTACTGGCGCCCATTGCAGTCCGGCGTCGGAACATTTGATTGCCATAATGACTTCTTCGTTTAATGCCGGTAACGCACTACAAAAGTTTGACACGCCACTGCGCCTGTTTCCTTAAGGCCACGTAGCGGCTGCACAGCAAGTTCGAAACGGTTTCATGCACTAAGTGTACGCACCAGAAACAGAATATTGCCATCGCGTTCAAGTCATAAATTTGAAGCTTTAGGGCTCCCTAATTTTTTTTAACCACTGCTAGGGGTAATTTTACGGTCTGTAATATGAGCTGCGCTAATATCTCTCTCTCTCTCTCTCTCGAGTGAGTGAGTGAGTGAGTGAGTGAGTGAGTGAGTGCGCGCGTTCGTCCACGTCACAAACGGTTCAATCATCCGGAATCCAACTTGCTGTCCGAAGGAATCTCATTCGCGTTTGAAAAAAGAAAACTAAAGAGCAAAAGAAAAAAAAAACTTTTTTCCTTGTAGAGAAATCGAACCGTGGACAAACGCAATTTCCGCGCACTAATGGGCAACTCGGAACAAAGGGACAGCGAACACGCTTCGCGAAGCAGTCTCCTGAGCAATCCCGCGCGTGATGGGCCGGAGTGCGGTAATCCACTCGTTCTCAACTCAATCACGCAGGAGCCACACGAATATACAAAATCGTACGAATACAAGCAAAAAAAAAGAAGTCCATTGCACTCAGTGAAGCTGGATGACCAGCGGGTGGCGCGAGATGCCCCTTTGGAATTGTCTATCGCATGCGTAAGCAGAGAGAGAGAGAGAAAAACGACTTCAATGGGTCAAACGGCTTGATGAACAGGTTCCCGACTTTCACTGTAAACTGCAGGCATCCCGAGAACGCTGTTTCCGGGCGGCATAGACATCAAATTTTTCTATTTCTTTCTATAGCGTTCATCAGCGTGTTGAGCGGCTCCCCATCCTAAAGAGCGCGTAGCGGAAGCGCATGTCTGGAAAGAAATCTCAGCAGTGATTTCCTGATGCGTGAATTCTCGCTGCCGGCTTTGCGTGATGTCGTGCAGAGGAATTTCATTCCGCCAACCACTACACAACCTCGTAGGAACTGACAGCAGCCGTGACAGGCGCGGCGCCGGGGCGACCAGTGGCGACACGGAACCCGCTATCGTTTTGGGATTACGTACACGGCCTATACGTACTACGTTGCGATCAGCTGAAAAACTTGCCCACAATAGCTCCGCTGTAACAAGCGACGCAATGACCACGAAAAACCGAGGGTCACCAAATTCGTCGAGAACGGCAAAATGACCGCTGCTCCAAAATTCTATCGTCAGAAAGTGAATGACCAGCATCCATGAATGGACAACCATGTGTAGCAATCACGGTGGTAGCAACATTCCCTCTTACCCACTTTGCCTCTAGGCTTTCAGAAAAAAAAAGAAAAAAAAGCTGAATGTTTATTGCCATCATCGCCACCCAGGACGCTCAAGCCTGAAATGGTTATTCCATGAAAAGGACATCTATAGAATAGCTAAAGCACACAGATTAACCATTCACAGTAGCCGCTGTAGTGGAGCACTGGTACGTAGGGCATATAACGTCCTCAAAAGAAGTTCGCTTAACCAACGTACCCGGGCCCGCATATATTCGAAAATATAAAAGAAAACGACAATAAAGGCGCGAATTGCTATGTACGCGACAGCGACGATTCAACACAATGAAACAAGCTAACATCAACGAGGCCACTAACAACGCACGGATGATCCGTAAAGCCCTGAAAGGCGACGTATTTTCGTAACCGACGTCTAGACGCCATAACCATGGTTGTAATAAGTCAGTTTCACGCTCCTGCAAAAACACAGTCTGGTTAATGCATGGCAACGCCTCCTAGAAAAATCATGCCTGGAATGTGAGCCGCGAACATGCCGCCCTACCCTCGGATTTTACCCTCCCCCTCCGGTACGGAGGCGAACGCCTGTGGCGGTCGCCCCCTGCGAACACAGCAATACTCTCACAGTTGCCTCCGAACAGCTGTGATGTCACGTGACAAAGCGGTACGGAGGCAAGCGGTCCCACGCGGCGGACGGTCGCAACACGCGGTAGGAGGCATGGCCTCCAAGATTTTGTGCTGGCAGCAAGCGCTGAATTGAAAAGAGAGCCACGTTCCTGGCATAGTTTTTCTAGGAGGCGTTGTGCATGGTTTCGTAAGACGCCTTCGCGTTATGGCGGCCACGGCCCCATTATAGTATTTACGAGCGTAGTTTGGCAAGCGAGAGATTATACCTGCAGACGGTCGTCATGGGCTTCCCGGTAGCGTTACGGAGAACCAGGGCACGGGGTGCTCCCAACACCGATGTCACGGTGCCGGGCACCTCAGGATGAGAACAATGCGGGTTATATAAGCCCAACCAGAAGCTTAACTTCAGGAACACGGAAAAACTCATAACTGTGAGAGCTCTGCTATGAATGTGCACCGCAAAGTGCGAAGCCCCCTTCCCCCTTTTTTACCCCTTTTTTTAACGAGCAATCTTTCCTTTTTTTTAACGAACAAGATATCACGAATAAACTCGGCGGTTTACAGTTACGTGAACAAAAGAGGGCACTCTACTACGTACTATCTGCATAATACTAGGCAGTTTTAGAGCAGCGCACCACGAGCCCTTGCGGTGCGGTCGCTCCCACTGCGCATGCGTCATACGCGAGCCGCCGTTCGCGTTCGCAGCCCGCCCGCATAAAATCCAAAATAGCGTGCGGCAATCACGGCCCGCGAGGCCCGCGAAGTGCTGGTTTCGAGGCTATGGGTAGTTACCGTGCATTTGAGTTAGCGGGGCTGCTAAAGTCCCCAGATTGTTCCCTAGGAGGGGCAAACGTCATTCTAAAGCTCGCATGGTGCCCGCAACGCCCGCAGAGCCCGCAAACGTTATTCGAAAGCTTCCCTACTGACACGTGCACAGTGGTCATGACGTCGACGAGTCTGGCAGCAGTCAACGTGCTCGAGACGAAACTATATTTGGCGAACGTATTCCCGGAAAATGTGTATGCTATAGTCAAACTACAGCAATTCACTGATAGCGGAACGGATAATCTGACCTGCGGTGAGGCGCCTATAGGCATTTCTGTACATGCATGCGGAATCAAGCTGCGTCACCGCTGGCGGCCGCGTTAGTTCGAGAGTTGCGCGTTCAAGCCCATCGGAAGATTCTGAAACAGCCTGGAAGGTTCCAAGAAACTTTGGCGCGGTTTGCGCAAAGCAGTGGTTGTACGAGTAACGGACCAGTTACTTAAGAAAGAAGCGAGAAACAATGCCCAAATTGATAACATGGTCGAATCGCAGCTGCCGTGAGCTCACAAAGCATCATTCCGCACGTCATCGAGCTTTGTGCGTGAGGGTGAGAAGGCGAGCGAGAGAGCAGTGATCGGAAAAGCAAAATAGACTACACGACGCCCTGCAGGAAGGTGACATCAGGTGTGTAACCAGACATTTATTCTATCTATAATGTACGAGGTTACTTGACCATATAAAACACAATCGTTAATACCAATTAACGAAAACAGCTACAGACTAATAGACTGTTTTATGTTAAGATTACTATCCCTAAGCGTGAAACACCACTGCTAAAACGAGGTTTTCCCGGTTGCTGAATTTGCCCGAAAAGGGTAAAACATAGGTAACAGTGCTGCTTACAGCGGCCGTTATACTAACTCTGTGTTTATGGCTTCAAGCTTTTCAGACATCTTAAAGCAAAGTAATGTTTTTTTTTTTTTAATGTGGTACAGTAGAACTGAAGGCATATCGCCTTCAATGTTCCCCCAGCTATATCCTATTCAGGAAATCATATCGAATTCTATGTGCACATACCTTGACCAGCAAAGTTCTTCTTGTTCAGCGTAATGTCGTGACCCAAGAACTATCACCATCACGAACGGATATCTACGACTCAAATTGGGAAACAGAAGGGGCGGCGAATGGCAAGGGGCGAGGGCGACCAAAAACGAGAACGAGAGAGATGGAATAAAAAAAAGAAGGAGGAAAAAGAATCTCTCACCCAAGCTGGCGTTATTTGATCCTGCGCGCCCACGATTCGAAGGCAAGCCTCTCAAACATTGAGACAAACTGATAGATCCTAGGAAAAACCTTGTGTAGTATTGTATACCGAAAGGGTAGGAAAGTCAAGCGAGGGTGAGGAAGAGAGAGCGGAGAAGGGAAACGAGAAGAGGAAAGCCCGTAAAAAATTAGAAAGACACACATTGAAAGGAACACAAATGCAGACAGAAACATCAAGAGGAAAAAAATTGAGAGAGGTAAATAGAAATTAGGAAAAAGCAAATCATATAAATAGAAATAATAAGACAAAGAAATAGGAAGAAATAGATATAAACAGAAAAAAAGTGGAAACTTTGCACTAATCTGTACGCAGGTTGCCGAAACGAAGGCGGTCGATCGTCAAGCAAAACCTAGAGTTTCGACACAGCAACACCTGGTTGCAACATTACAACATAGCCGTAAACCATAACCAGTGTTTATTATCAGGACCGACCAGCATCGCTATGCTAAGCCTTGGGCGACTTCGTGCAAACTTCACGCTCTGTTTTGTTATTACTATCCATTTCTATATCGAGAGTCTACAGAAACGTTTAGAAAATGCCGAGGTCATCCGAACACTGCAGGTCTAAAAACTGAGCAGGGCATTCTTCGCGAAACCACGGAGAGCCACAACTCGTGCAGGGAGAGAGTATACGCTGCCTTCCATTCGACGTCTCGGACAGGCGAGGCGCTTCCGAGCGGCAACCATAGATTTTCATTAGGGTTAACCCTGCAGCCAGTTTCGGCATGGCGGCCGCAGAAGCGCACCGCACACAAAAAAAAGCGTTGGCTTGCAAGCCTCGCGAGGTGGGCCCGAAAGAAAGCATGCGCATCTGACGATGAGACGTCGGCCTCTCTTTCCCGCGCAACGTACCCTAACGCATACGTCGGCTCGCGTTTAGCGGGGAGCGAATTCGGGGATATCGGATCCCACGAATTTGCGGGCCCCCATAAACGCGTATGATATATAAACGCACAGCGGACTGCCTCGCCCCGCTCTCTCAAGCCTTCCAGTGCATAGTATTTATCTTTCATTTATTGATTTATCCGTCCACTTATTCGCTTACACCGCGCTTCTTGGGAACATCGGTTTGGAAATCAGTAATACGGAGCAATTATTAGAAAAGCTTTTATACCGGCTCGAACAACGACGGGTAAAGGCACAGCAGAGAGAAAACAGCCACACAAGAAAAGTAACAAATGCAAAAAAAAACGATGGCTCTTGTATAAATTACCGCTCCGATGGACGTTTATTAAATATCGAGACGCCTTTAACTCATACAACGCAGCTCCTTCTGTTACGACGGAGAGTGAAAGGCAACATTACTTCAAAACGTCGTCCGCTATTTCTTGTGTCGCAGGCGATAAAAATTAATATATATAAAAAAAAGTAACTTCGCGAAGCATGCAGACGTTCCGAAGCGTACATACATTAAACGTTGCAAGTGTAAGATTCGACCGGCTGTCGCTGTCTGCGTGCGTCAAACGGTTCGGCAAAACGCGGCGACACATGAAACGAGAAAGCTGATGAAGCGAGATGAAAATAGTTATGCAAAACTTTACGCAAGGTACGTTCTTTGCGCGAGAAGCACAAACGAGCGGTACGAATAACAAACGGACCGAAGCGTGGTGTGTGTGTGTGTGTACACGTAAAGTGATCATGCCACACGAACGTATACGCGACGAGTTTAAGGAGGCAGCGACGTCCACGAACAAATAAAAATTGTCATTCGCATGTCTCGTGTTTGCCCGTCCGCCCATTTATACCGTCAATGAAAGTGTGTCAGCTCATAATGCATTGGAAGGCGTTCTAACGCTTCCCGAGGACGACGGGCCGCTGCAAACGACTAAGCGATGCACAGCTGCACACACACACACACACACACACACACACACACACACACACACACACACACACACACATATATATATAGATATATATATATATATATATATATATATATATATATATATATATATATATATATATATATATATATATATATATATATATATATATATATAAGGGAAACAAGTGTATACCTAAGGGCTCGTTTTTCCGTGTTTTAACACAATATTAATGAGATATAACAGACAGTAATGCCAAGAAATGTACAGGGGAAGTTATTAAAACCAATGGAATGTAAATAAGAAGAAAGAAAAGTGGATGAATATATATATATTGTGATGACGTTTATTGAACCGGAGAAGTCGCAACGATGTCGCAACGAGAAATGGCCGTACGACAAGTCTCGCAAAGGCGGCCCAGGTTCTCGTGCAATCAGAGCACGGGGTTTTTCCTTCTCTTTGGAAGGCGCATACACGTTAGTGCGTATGCTCCACTACAATACCCCCCGGGTTGAAGAGTAGCCATCCTGGCGACTCAGGGAGTAGGCACAATGAGGGGGTCGTAGTAGGGCTTGAGACGGTCGACGTGTACGGTCTCGCGTCCTCGACGGCGCAAATCTCGCGATTGTGTTAGGGGCTCGATGATGTAATTCACCGGCGAGGTTGCGTCAATGACACGGTATGGACCATGGTACCGGGCCAGAAGTTTAGAAGACAGGCCAGGAACCTGCGGGGGCACCCAAAGCCACACGAGGGAGCCAGTACGAAACGTAGGCGCTATGTGATGAGCGTCATCATGTCGGGTTTTTTGTAGACCTTGAGCCTCACTTGTCATAGTCCGAGCCAACTGACGGCAGTCTTCAGCGTATCTGGCGACTTCCGAAAGCGGGGAGCACTCCGATGCATCAGGGCGGTACGGGAGTATGGTGTCGAGTGGGTGGGATGGTTCGCGGCCGTACAACAGAAAGAACGGGGAAAAACCGGTAGTCGCTTGCGTCGCGGTGTTGTAAGCGAAGGTAACAAAAGGCAAGACAGCGTCCCAGTTAGTGTGGTCGGAGGAGGTGTACATCCTCAGCATGTCGCCAAGTGTGCGGTTGAACCGTTCAGTGAGACCATTCGTCTGTGGATGGTATGCGGTAGATTTCCGGTGGATGATGTTGCATTCAGCGAGAATAGCTTGGATGACCTCCGACAGGAACACTCGACCCCTATCACTGAGTAATTCCCGCGGAGCCCCATGGCGGAGAATGAAGCTGCGCAGAATGAAGAGTGCAACTTCGTGGGCGGTCGCTGCCGGTAGAGCTGCAGTCTCAGCGTAGCGTGTCAGATGATCGACGCCGACAATAATCCACCGGTTTCCAGAGTGACTATATGGGAGGGGACCATAGAGATCGATACCCACGCGGTCGAATGGGCGAGCCGGGCATGGGAGCGGCTGTAACATGCCAGTAAGGTGCCGCGGAGGTGTCTTGTTCTGTTGGCAAGTGGTGCAAGACTGAACGTATTTTTGCACAAAGCGATACATTCCTCGCCAGTAATATCGTTGGCGCAGCCTTTCATAGGTTTTCAGGACACCTGCGTGAGCACTTTGAGGGTCTGCATGGAAATTCATGCAGATGTCAGAGCGCATATGAGTTGGGACAGCAAGGAGCCACTTCCGACCACCTGGCATGTAGTTGCGGCGGTACAGAATGCTGTCTCGCACGGAAAAGTGGGCTGCTTGTCGGCGTAGCGCTCTCGTGGAAGGGACAGCAGACGGATCGGTAAGGTAGTCGAGTAACAATGCAAGGTATGGATCTTTACGCTGCTCCGAAAGCATGTCAGTGGTGTCTATTGGTGACGAGGTGGTAAAAAGTGGTGACAGAGAAGCCACATCTGGGGTTAATGGCGATCGCGAAAGTGCATCGGCATCCGCATGCTTGCGACCGGTACGATATACTACACGGATGTCGTATTCTTGCAATCGAAGTGCCCAACGTCCCAGGCGTCCGGACGGGTCTTTCAATGTGGACAGCCAACATAGAGCGTGGTGGTCTGTGACCACGTCGAAAGGGCGGCCGTAAAGGTACGGGCGAAACTTCGTCAAGGCCCAGATTATGGCCAAACACTCCTTCTCTGTCACGGAGTAATTCAATTCAGCCTTCTTGAGAGCGCGACTTGCATAGGCGACTACGTATTCGGCTTGGGTGCCTTTCCGTTGTGCCAAAACTGCACCAAGACCGATGCCACTTGCATCGGTGTGAATTTCTGTGGCAGCAGCGGGGTCGTAGTGACGAAGAATGGGTGGTGAGGTCAGCAGGCGGCGAAATGCGTTGTCACATGCAGGTGACCATGCAGATATACCTTTGCTGTTGGAAAGCAGACTCGTGAGAGGTGCGATGATGGACGCGAAGTTGCGCACGAAGCGACGAAAGTAGGAGCAGAGACCGACGAAACTTCTTAGGGCTTTCAGTGATGTGGGAAACGGGAAGTCAGCGACAGCCCGAAGCTTTTCGGGATCCAGAAGAACACCGTCTCTTGTGATGACATGTCCCAAGATGGTTAGTTTTCGTGCTGCGAAATGGCACTTCTTGGAGTTGAGTTGTAGGCCCGCAGAAGTTAGACACGTCAGAATCTCGTGGAGGCGAACAAGATGTGTCGGGAAATCAGACGAAAAGACTACGATGTCGTCCAGGTAACACAAGCAAGTTTTCCACTTATGGGCACGCAAGATGGTATCGATCATGCGCTCAAATGTGGCAGGTGCGTTGCAGAGCCCAAATGGCATCACTTTGAACTCATATAGGCCATCTGGCGTTACAAAGGCTGTTTAAGGGCGGTCACATTCAGCCATTGGCACCTGCCAATACCCAGAACGCTGATCCAAGGATGTAAAGTACTCGGCGCCTTGTAAACAGTCAAGAGCATCGTCTATTCGTGGTAGCGGGTAGACATCTTTCTTCGTAATCTTGTTTAAGCGGCGATAGTCCACGCAAAATCGAACGGTGCCATCTTTTTTCATTACGAGAACCACAGGTGATGACCAAGCGCTTTGAGAAGGCTGTATCACTCCACGTTTAAGCATGTCGTCTACTTGCTCCGTAATGACGCGGCGCTCTTCGGCGGAAACGCAGTAAGGACGCTGTCGCAGAGGCGAATGTGAGCCGGTGTCAATAGTATGAGTGATAGTCGTGGTGCGGCCCAAAGCAGGTTCTTGAAAGTCGAAAGAAGAGCGAAACTTGTTAAGGAGAGCAACAAGTTGGCGGCGATGCGAGAGGGGAAGGTCTGCGTCAATAGCATTGTCGAAGGGTGACAAACTTGATGGCTCAGACGCATCAGTTATTGCGGCAATGTGACATGGCGTTTCGTCGGGAAGAATAATATCGTCGATATGGTCGACAGGTTGCACATATCCCAACGTTTCACCACGAAGTAAGCCAATGGGGTAGTTGCAGTGGTTGGTAACCAGCATTACGGTTAAACCAGACGCAATTGTAAGAACGGCAAATGGGAGAACGATGCCCTTGCGTTCAGTAAAAACAGGAGATGGCGTAAACACCACCGTGGCGTCAGGTTGCGCCACACATGAAAGGCTTATAGGGACCGAAGCTTCCGGGGGCAAGGTGATGTCGTCGTCAGCGATGAGTTTGCAGAGCCGAGGCGACCGGTCGGGTGGTGGAAATTCATATGTTGGCACAAGGGACACTTCGGCACGGGAACAATCGATGACGTGATAAGAAATCCCAACCGAGGATAAGGTCATGAGAGCAAGATGGCAGAACAAAAAACTGTACGACGTACAAAACGTCTTGGATGACGACGCGCGCCGTACACAGAGCCGAGGGATGAATGCGTTGCGCGCTAGCCGTGGACAGCACCATGCCACTGAGAGATGTGGTCACTTTCTTCAGTTTCCGACAAAATTTGGCGTCCATCACAGAAACGGCGGCCCCGGTATCAATTAACGCTAATGTGGCGACTCCCTCAACATCGACATCAACAACATTTTGTGGCGAAAACGGAGGCCTTGGGAATTGCGCACAAGTTGCAGTTCTTGCCTCCGGAACTGCACTGATTAGTTTCCCTCCTCAGGAGGTGGTCGACGACGCATAGGCGATGGCGATCGGCGACGAGGGGATGGGAAACGAGCAGTCGATGGGCGGCGATCCGAGTCTGAGTGCCTCTGTTCATATGCAGATGCGGTGGCCTGCTGCGGCGCGTAGGTAGCAGTTCCGAAGTATGCGTTTGCAGGTGTGGGGCGACGGCGGCAGAAGCGTGCAATGTGGCCAGCGATGCCACAGGCGAAGCAGATAGGACGGTTGTCATGGGTGCGCCACTCATTAGATCGACGGAAAAAGCGAGGTGAGGGCCTGTAAACTGGAGGCGAGGCCGGAGGAGGTGGAGCTGATAAGGCGACTGGATGCGGTGGGGGCCGCGCGACCACAGCTGCGTAGCTGAGAGGTGAAGGTGGTGCAGGTGGTGCGTAGCCGACAGCTGAGAGATTAGGTGCTGCTGAAGTACAAGCGTAAGGGGCCTGCACTGTAGGGAGGACATCACAAATTTCAGTGCGTATGGCCTGCTGCAGTGTCGAAGGCAGGCTTGCGGTGGGCGCGTCGCTATGCGGCAGCAGGGAGAGCTGTCGGGCGACTTCCTCCCTGATGAAGTCTTTGATCTGGTGTGACAAACTTTCTTGGCAACCGTTGGCATTTGTGAGTGCGACGGCCGAGATCGAATCCGGTGGGACACTCTGTCGGGCGATGGAACGCTGACGGCGCAATTCATCAAAGCTCTGGCAGAGGCTTACGAGGATGGCCACCGTGTTCGGACTTTTCGCTAGCAGCATCTGGAATGCGCCATCCTCGATGCCCTTGAGAATCTGCCGAATTTTCTCTTCTTCGGGCATAGATGGATTCACACGCCTGCAGAGGTCGAGCACGTCCTCTATGTAACTGGTAAATGTCTCGCCAGGCTGCTGGGCTCGGTGGCGCAGGCGCTGGTCAGCGCGGAGCTTGCGGACCTCTGGTCGGCCGAACGCTTCAGTGACGAGTGTCTTAAAGGATGACCAGTTGGTGATGGCGGTTTCGCGGTTCGTAAACCAAAGTTTAGCTACGTCTGCCAAGTAAAAGATAACGTAGGCGAGCTTAGAATCGTTGTCCCACTTGTTGCTGGCGCTTACGCATTCGTACAAGGAGAGCCAGTCTTCGACGTCTTGCTCACCACTGCCGCTGAAGATTGGTGGGTCCCGTTGGCGAGTAGCGCCGGGGCAGGTAGACGGGACAGCCGGTGGTGCTGGCTGGGCTGGGATGGGCTGGTTGGCGACTGCGTCAGTCATGTTTTGCAGTGGTCTGTCGGGCAACTTGCGAGAGCGGAGCTCCAGGTCTGCTTGGGGATCTCAGCAGCCTCCACCAAATGTGATGACGTTTATTGAACCGGAGAAGTCGCAACGATGTCGCAACGAGAAATGGCCGTACGACAAGTTTCGCAAGGGCGGCCCAGGTTCTCGTGCAATCAGAGCACGGGGTTTTTTCCTTCTCTTTGGAAGGCGCGTACACGTTAGTGCGTATGCTCCACTACAATATATATATATATATATATATATATATATATATATATATATATATATATATATATATATATATATATATATATAGGAAACACGTGTATACTTAAGGGCTCGTTTTTCGTGTTTTACACAATATTAATGAGATCTAACAGACAATAATGCCAAGGAAGGTATAGGGGAAGTTATTAGGCCAATTGTAATGTAAATGAGAAGAAAGAAAAGTTGGTGAAAAGATAACATGCCATGGGCAGGATCCGAACCTGCGACTTTCGAATAACGCGTTCGATGCTCTACCACTGAGCTACCACGACAGCTATCCCCCCAGCCACTTTATTGGGTATCTATGTCAATTTAAACGTGGGAGTGTCAGTCAGCGCCATTAGTAGCCATTGGGGCGAGCGTAACATACTCTTTATGAGCCTGTGTGGCGTCACGTAGCACGTGAACTTATTACGAGCTGGCATATATATATATATATATATATATATATATATATATATATATATATATATATATATATATATATATATATATATATATATATATATACAAGCGAACTCAGCACACACCTTCTTCTCTCTCTTTAATCGTCGCATTCCTCTTTTCCTTTCTCCAAGCATTGCCTAGCCACCCGATCTATTTTTTGTTTAAAGCAACAACCAGAACTCATGGAACCTGCTTTTAAAGAAGGTGAACTACCGCGCGCTCAATCGCCACTTAATCACTATCCACAAAGGAATAATAGGAGAATCTCAAACGGGCGACCGCTAATAGCCGTGCATAATATGATATAGTACAGCAAGGTGTGGCAAGGAGACAGGTGAGATAACAAAGGCCTGTCCTTGGCAGGAACAGCTACAGGCATGCCCACCAGCTCTGCTGCTACTGCATGCCTTGCACGACTTACCCCCGTGTGGGATGCGGAGTGGCCCCGCCGCGGTGGCCTAGTGGCTAAGTTACTCGGCTGCTAACCCGCAGGTCGCGGGATCGAATCCCGGCTGCAGCGGCTGCATTTCCGATGGAGGCGGAAATGTTGTAGGCCCGCGTGCGCGTGTGCTCAGGTTTGGGCGCACGATAAAGAACCCCAAGTGGTCGAAATTTCCGGAGCCCTCCACTACGGCGTCTCTCATAATCATATGGTGGTTTTGGGACGTTGAACTCCACATATCAATCAATCAATCATCAATCGGGATGCGGAGTCGATGAAGGAAGGATCCTAAGATAAAACGTAACGATCGTTTATTGACGTAGAAGCAGCTGCGGGACAAGCATGCCGCCGCTGCGCTCCAAAAGTTTGACACATGAAACCATGCTTGGTAGCTTGGGTTATATATAGCCAGCAGCGGTGACGTAAGCCTCCGGTGCAACTGCGGTGGCGCTGCCTTTTATCGGAAGCGTGTTGCAGCAAGTGGCCGCGTCATGCCGGGCTAATCAGTGACGAGACGGAGGCTGCGCAGGTCTGTGCGCAGTGGTCGCCACAACCGCATACTCAGAAACGATCCTTCACTTCAGTTGCCACCGTCGTCAATGCAGCGCGTTTGAAACGCGTTTTTGCTGCACTGACGGCGCGGCGGTGGCAAGACGAGTTCAAGTCGAGGAGGATTTCTGAATACGACCGTTAAAAGCAGCCACGCTTTCTTTTTTTCTCTTTACGGCACAGCGGGAAGATCACCGACATACTGATCCTACTCTGCCGGGGATGGAGGAGCAAGAGGCAACATTATTAAGGACCGATTTTACGGTATATGAGACGGCAGTTTGTCTGCGACAACCTCTTCCGTCCAGGCAATATATTTTTTTTAGTTTTTTTTTAAGTGGGGGTGGGGGGCTTTCGGCTTTGCCGCGAGGAAAACGCCATTTCTCGTCGCCAAGTAATGCTCCAATATCATGTGTATCTTATTGATTGATTGATACGTGGGGTTTAACGTCCCAAAACCACTATATGATTATGAGAGACGCCGTAGAGGAGGACTCCGGAAATTTCGACCACCTGGGGTTCTTCAACGTGCACCCAAATCTGAGCACACGGGCCTAAAACATTTCCGCCTCCATTGAAAATGCAGCCGCCGCAGCTGGGATTTGAACCCGCGCCCTGCGGGTCAGCAGCCGAGTACCTTAGCCACTAGACCACTGCGTTGGGGCATGTGTATCTTATATGTAACTCCGTACTTCACCCAGATCTATCGATTTATATTTTAAAGAAGACTTCTTACGACAGAATACCAGAAGTTATGCTCTACCAGATATGCATGAAAGAGAATAATGTGTGTCACTTAGTGCTTGCACAACCAAAACAAAAAATAAAAATAAGCCCTAGCGATTCTCCCACGCTGCTTCCTAAAGCGCGGAAAGACGCAAGTTTTTTTAAGTGCCTCCGCATGCCCTTCGTCGAGCGCGCCGAGGCAAATTTCCGCACCCGGCAGTGACCCGGATAAACTGCGTGAAAAAAGCTGAGAAGCAGCAGCAGCAGAAGCCTGCCTGCAGAAGCCATGGAGCACGCGAAAAGACCTGCCCATGCTTGGACATGCCGCCCACTCTCTCTCTCTTCCTACGCAAGCGTAAGGTATAGGAGCGCGCGATCAAAGAGCGACCGCTCGGTGGACGGCAGAGACGGGTTAATTCGGTTAGCGTCACCGGAGCACGAGGCTCGTTTCCAATTAGGCTGCGCACCAGTTGAAGTCTGAGCTCGCGCGCTCGGAGCGTTCTCGCGCCGGTAATAAGCAGCAGCTGCGCACCAGGCTGCGTCTAACCGGCAGCACGGTCGCTCACTCGGAAGCGCTGAACATCTTTCAGTATTTTTTCGTTCTTTCTTGTTTTTTAACGTAAGGACAAAACCATACGTGCCTCATCAAATGCGAAAATCGAACGTCAGCATCGCCAACGTGAGTGAGGCGAAAAAAAAAAAGAAACGTTATGGCGTGACTACGTCACCATATGACGTGGGCACGGTTATATGTGAACGATATTCCAGCTCTTTCTTCAATGCTATACCATCTATGCACCGCCCTTGAAAGAATCGACAGGAACTATAGCGCCACCACGCACATCACGCTTTCAAGTACCTGGATAATAATAGGCTTCCAAAGCAGCGCACAACGGCGCCACTGCTATTATCGTAACTGGGAATATCCATGGCGCTCCCTTAATAACAACAACAACAACAAAAAACTGCCTCCTCCGCTTCCACGCAGATCTTTCAGATTGCATTGTGGTGCGTCAAAACGTAGCCATTGCTCACGACTTCCTCTTATAAACTTGCGACCTGCTCACCGGCGCCACCCCTATAAATGCGTGTGGGCTCAAAAAGTGCCGTGTATACGGACCGGAGATGCCGCCACGACTTACCCTCATGGCAGGCGACGCACTGCCGTCGTGGTGCACTCGTGTGTGCGCATTTCCGAAATTTCGTTTCTCGTTTACAACGCGCCGATCGAGCAATCCACAAATTTAACGAATGGAAGCAACATTGTAGCTGTGAGAAGCACCGTGCATGCATGGTTGGCGAACCACGGGAACTCACAACTGCGTGAGCGCTTTTGTGTTCCTGTCTAAGCGCAGGCAAACACGAGCAATATGCACGAGCAATTGCGCAGTGCTCCCCGCTTAACCACTGTTTAGAAGGTGCAGAAATAATTCGTCCGTAGGCAAGACATGCGATCTTTTAACAAGTTAAAACCTGAAACCGGCGTTTCTACGACGCAAATAAAGACGCGTATACTGTATTAACAACGCATGTAATGGCCCGTGCAAGTTCTCATGCTCTGGATATCGGCCTTCAAAGATAGCGTTCACGGATAACAATCGAAGGGAATCGTGCTACTGCAGACGAACGTCTAACGATCGATGGAAGCACGCAATAAAACCAGCGGATTGCCGCAATGTTGTTACAGCGATTTCTCGCACCTATACAGCAGTTCGTTGCAGTTGTTGCCACTGCTCGAGCGCCGCTGGCATTTCCGTGTGTGTCTGCCCGGAGATATCAGTAAGCTTTTTATCACTTAAGCAGCAAAATATAGCGCATTACGACACAACAGCCTTTTTCGCGCTCCATTTCTGTAAAGGGAATACCACAATATTATGTTTTCTAGAAACGCGAGGATCAGTCTAAACCGTGCGTTCTAACTGGCTCAATCACTTTGAACTGTCCCCGTTCTATTCCACTAGCTTTTAGCATTGACCCATACCGATAATACACTGTTCATGATGCAAACCTGTCGAGAGATGTTCAATCACTCCTGTCGAATCTGAGTGACGGGAAACTCGTGAAACAATATTCCAGTTGACCACCGGCCGCTCGACTTGCAGAAGATAACGCTGCAGTGCACTATTCTGTGAGTGGTGTTGTACCTGTCGTACCCTAACGCTGCCGAGTCCTAAACAGATATCCTTACAAGAGGTAACCTTCAAATGGCACAAAAACGAGTCAACGCACGCACGCACCACGCAGTAAAGCGCTTTGGCGGCTGCAGCGATGAGGGTTAGTTGTGGCGCCATGGCGTGCTGCGGCACTTTCTGCAACTAAAAAAAACTAAACAAACAAAAGCAAACATAGCGACATTGGGGAGCGGTGGCATGAGCCGGTCGTAAGTCTGTTGGAGAGAAGGTCGTGCTATTGCCGACTATCAGTGCTCCGTATCGAATAAGAAGCGCATGCGCGCACGTGTCCATGCCGCCGTGCACTGCCAAATCCGGCGAGCAACTATTTTCGACCAAACCGTCATTCCCCAGCAACGGTATCAACGCATATATAAGCTCGGCGGCGCCAGCCCTAACATAAGCTTCCGTCCACTGACGTCACTTAAACCGCCATGTTGTTGCAAAGCACGGCACAAGCAAGGTTTCTGACGTCGCGCGTTGGTGTGATAGTCATATCACAATGTAAGTTCTCTCGTTACTAACGGGCAGAAGCCAATAGAGAGTTTTAGTACTGCGGAATGGTGCTACGTACGCATCACGCAAGCGCCTTGCGTTACGTGGCGTCGTTTGCCACTAATCGGCTTTTAGTACGCCGTAGTACCCGCGTACGTAACGAGCGTGAAGCGTGTTGCGTCATCTGGTAGATCAAAATAGAAGCACGTGTTGTTGACAGCCAATGTGAGCCAATCCAAGTGTTATAGCCAGATTATGGCCATATTTCAAGCCACGATGCCGCCATTTTGCAAAACGAAGTCTCGCGCTGTCGCGAACTTGTTCGAGAGCGGCGCGATCACCTCATACGTACGCACGCACGCATCTCATGCGTGCGTACGTAGCGGCTGCGTACGTAACGCGATACGTGCGCATTGCGGTCTGCGCATGCGCTACGCAGAACGTGGCATCCTTACGTACGCAACGCCGCCATGTACGCAGCGTACGCAGTACTAAAATTCTCTAATAATATTCTGGACTCATCGTCAACATTGACGCATGCTAAGCGCGATGCGATGAGGCTGCCTCTTCGTCATGAAGCCGGCCATGTTGGCGCACCAGTTTATTATAGAGTTGCGACCATGACGTCACGTTCAAGCTATCCACAAACAGTTAGTTCCCTTTCTGCTCTCGACGTGGCTGCTTCCGTATCCATCGCGGTTTAACAAAAACGCAACGTAACAGTCACAGATCGCCGAATTTCGTGACGCCACTGTGACGTCATCGCAATGCGTCACCGCATAAAGTGAGGTCACAGGATGACGTCATTGCTTAGTCAAATGTGGCCCGATTATACGGAGGCAGATGCAAACCAGTTAGGTTCCAGAAAGCTTGCAACACTTCGGGTCTTGGAGACAGTGCAAAGGCACGCAGGCGCAGGAATCCTTCGGAGGGTCGGGGGGGGGGGGGGGGTAAAAGAACGACCTACACGTCATCTGAATAGGAAAAGAAAAATGCATTTCGTCATCGACATGTCTCAGGCGTAAGCACAAGGCAACCTGTAATATCTCTTTTATTAGTGCTATCGCAATTATATCGACACTCTCGGCTGAATTTTGCCGCCGGCATCGGCGTCAACATCGCCGTCACTCACCGTATATGTATACGTATCTATATATATGAAAGCGCAAGAAAGAAAATAATCCAGTAAAAGACTCCGCCGCGCGCGGAATCAAACTTGAGACCTCTGAAAAACGTGAGTGCGAGGCGTTAACCACTGAGCCACGGAGAGGCACGTCCTTCAACGTTCAAACAGCAAGCTATTTATATCTACCACTGACTGCTGTTGACGGGCATCTCGGGGGAAACTATCGTGTTTTCAGCATTACCAGCAAGATGGCGCAATGAGCGCGCGTCCACACATCGTCACGATACGGCGGCGCACGTTCTCATTTTCCACGTGTACATTGCCCCGCGGAGAGGAGGGGGTGGACACTCGCTCGGCGCGCCCTTATCTCGCGGCGGGGAGGATCGTACGTCTTGCTGGCCCTGGGATTTCACCGCCATGATTCTGTTGTAGTTACCGGGCGCACATAGGTCACTGCAATCGTTGCACAGACTCAATTTGCGAAAAGGGCGCGCTTTTCAGACGCAGCAAACTAACAAATGAGACGTTTATTCGCGTTCATCTGTGCCTCTGAGTACGTTTCGTGCGTCATTTGTGCGTGAGAAACGCGCGGCACAATTCATTCTACTTGCCATTCGTCGCGTGACCATCCAATTTGTTGCTATCGCGTTGATTGCTTCGTCTTTGAGGTAAAGCTGTGACTTTTTTTTGTTTCTAGAAAACAAAAAAAAACATGGTTCTTCATCGTACTTCATCGTTCATTCATTTCCTGAGTCTGTTTTTCATAAGAATCAGAAAAAAAGAACGGCGAAAACGCCACGCGACCAGCCGTACACCTGTGTGCTTAACGCGTCGGCTACTGCAAGGCGTCACTGCAGCGTGGCACCGGCGAAACCTTATAAACGCCATCTCATTATTATTTTTTGTTTCATTAGTGCATGCAGCGACGAGCCTTATTGTTCACGACCGGTCGCGCCTACTCAGTGCTGCGCCTCTCTTTTCGCGCCCGAGCGCGCGAGATCTGCACGTCGACCGCGTCGGCGACGCCTTCTAGACTATATACGCAGCGTCCGCACCCGTCACGTCAATGTACGGCCGGCCGGATGGGTTATACGAGACAGTACGCAGTCTTGCGGTTCGGAACCGGCAAACATCTTTATACGAAAAAAAAAGGATGTAAAAAAAAAAGAACTCGTATCTTGAAAGCAATGCCTGTACTTGCATCGTCCAGCAGCGGCTGCGTATGCGTAAAAGCGTGTCCGGCACACGAGTCATGCGTCAACGCCAAGAAGGCACTGTTTCGCTTTCCGAGAAATGAATAATAAAAAAGCACAATTTGTGAATTGTCTAGAAGACGACTGCGACAACTCCAGCGCGCTCGCTTTGCACCACTTATTTATACTTGTGATGTATGTTTTCTTTTATCGTAAAACGGAGACAGGGAATTCTACAACCAAATTATGTGAGACTGTACGATATCAATGGCAGTTATGTCGACGAGATTAATTAATCGACGAGTTCGAACGGTATTAAACAAACTTAGGTCATCTTTAGATAATTGCCGTATTTACTCGCATACAATGAGCTATGATTAATGCTACTCTTAACAAATAAAAGTTGTATAAAGTTAAGAACTGAATAACTTATCTTAAAATTACTTAAAGGAAACTTAGAAACTGTAACGTTTCAAAAGTTTGCTGTTCCATGTCCGCTGTTTTAACAACCATGTTTTTTTTAGTGCAAATTAAACGGATGTGTTGCATACCGGAAAACAAAGAAAAAAAGGTATCGGGCACAACTTTCCCGCCTCAATATTCTTATTAGCCCATAAAATCCACGGAACTCAGCATGACCATGCTGGAATTGTCGATGAACCTGTGTGCTATATACGGATGGCATATTTATGAGAGTGGGCGACTTACAAATTCACCTTGTGCACTATTTTTTCATAAGCATCACGGGATATTGGCTCGAGAAATTTGCGAGAACGTGCAAATATACCATTCTTTTTATTTCTAAAGCCTATTCGTTCATTATGTTGTTCGTCCATTAACTCTCTCCCGTTATTTTTGGAATCATCCTCTTCAAACAATAGGGTATCTGCTTAAATTCGCAAATTGCGGTAGTACACAAAGCATTCAGAATGAGGATACCGAGATAATTACAAGTGAACCTGGTAAGACAAATTAGTAGCATTTTAACGTTCTCGTTAAAAATAAATCACTGTTTTAAAGTTTGAGACCCGCTTTAACTACAAATACGCGCGTAAAGCAATAGAAAAAAAAGAGTTCGCATAAATCCTCGTGTGGAACACCAAAAGCGAGTACTTAGGACTATAAGAAACACCGCACACAAAGGGGCTAGCGAGAGTAAGACAAAAACCCCTTGATCTCGAAAGCATTAATCATTCCACTGACGCTTTTGATCACAAGTCAATTGCCAACCAGAATCTTTCCGCTGTGGACACCTTAAGCGGTACGCATGACGAACGACGCATGCGAGTCCGCGGATGAACAGGATAAAAAAAAAGTGCTGGTTGAGTAAAATAAAAAAGACAAAAAAAGACACTAAAAAGGCACACACGTAGCGCCACACTCTAAATAAAATAGTGATACTTGCCAACTTTGACGTAGTAAGTTCTTATCACAATATTTACTCCCTACGTAGTAATTACCTGACGGTTGTAATTGCAAAGTTAATAACTTCACTACCACCACACATACCAGTTACAGTTACGACACAGAGGGAAGTGCGCAAAGTTAGAAGCCTAAATACCCCGACAAGCTCAACCGAAAAAGTCATGCCGCATGGCATTGTCTCTTCAAGGGAGAGATGTATAACATTTATTTGTACATCCGGCGTGTAGACCAGGTAAATGGACTGTGTTTTCTGACTCAAAACCAGCGTTACAGTGCCTCATATCAGTTCTCCCACGCGGATGCCACGACCAGTTGACCTACCAAACCGTGAAACTTCACCACCTTTTAATACAAAAAGGCCATGACATCGTCTTTCAGTGGTTACCTGGGCATTGTGGTATAGCCGGCAATGATTCTGCAGATCATGCTGCTCGCGCGTCACATAAAGAAGCGAACAGCGTTCCGATTCCGCTTTCAAGAGCGGATGCGGTGAGGCAGATTCGTCAACTGGGCCGCAGTCTCACACTGACTGAGTGGAACACACCAAGCATACGACGTACAAGACTGCACGAGCTTGACCCTTCACAACTTCGGCCTCCACCCGGCCTACATCGACGTGCAGCTTCGCTTCTCTATCGCCTTTGGCTGGAAGTTGCTTTCACGAAAGCTTATACCACGTTAATCGGAATTACTGACAGTGCGGCGTGCGATGTTTGCGGCACCGACGAAAATATCGAACACCTGCTGTGCCATTGTCCTCGATTTGCCTCAGATAGACAAGTACTTGCCAACGCAATGCAGCGACTGGATGATCGGCATCTTTCCGTGCTGGTGCTATTACAGCAACGTCCACATGCCTCGACAGCCCACAAGGCAGTGAAAGCCCTGCTGTGTTTCCTGAGAAAGACAGGCTTGTGTGAACGCCTCTGACATGCGGTAGAGTTCTACACGCTGCAGTGAAATTACTGTCAGTCTCTCCCCCACTTTTTTTTCTTTTCCCTCTCTTCCCTCTTTCTCGTCTTTCTTGTCCCCTTCCCTAATCCCCCAGTGTAGGGTAGCCAACCGGATGTCTTTCTGGTTAACCTCCCTGCCTTCTCCCTTTTGTTGCTTCCTCCCCCACTCCCCCCGGCGTGTAGAAAGTCTCCGGCCTCGCAGGGCGCGGATGTTCCCTATCTTAAGATTACGTCTCTTTAAGTGGCCTGGTAAATACGCATAACAATGTCCTACAAAGATACCAGTTCGCACATAAAGGCGTCAACGAACCATCGCAGATATCATGAAACATAACCACAAGCACAGTATTAGGGCTTCAACGCGAGTTTTTTTATCTACATTATTTATCGCCTTCCTGACTAAAGATCGAAACAGCCTGATAGTCACACATCATACCCGTCCCATGTGCTTTATCGCATGATACAAAGATATGGCATCTGTATCGCCATCAGTCATTACACTCACCACGCATTTTAACAACCATTACCACGGAGGTTGCCACGCTATACCAACTCTTACAACACTCCGAACGACGTACGTAGACCTGCTCTGGGGTGGAATACATTGTGCTGTGAGCTAACCACGAACTCTGATTTCCATTTGAGGTTGTGGACCCGGATTTTCCTCCATAATACGTGCATGTACGAGCGTAAAGACACAGAGTAAAACTTACTCCAACAGAATTGAGAAGGAAATAGTTGGGCTCAAATTTTGGTAACACTCACAAATCCGTCGTATCGTACAGAAGTAGTAACCTCTGCCCCCCCCCCACACACACACAGAGAGAGAGAGAGAGAGAGAGAGAAGGTGAAAATAATCTGATTATTCAAAAAGGGGCTAAATCAAACTAGTCGCCCAACAGCTGTCGTTTTGGTGATCGTTTCTTTCACGCACTCATAAATAAAATACACAATCATAAAGTGCATACAACGTAGCAGCGACCTGGAATTCCTACTCGGTTATGGAAGTTCATGTCCACAATATTTACATAGACATTGCTCGCTCGCTCCGCTCCAAAAGTAAACAGGTGGTGATGCGATGCGGGTTAAACCCGGAAGGAAGTTCGCGTGATGAAACAAGCCGGCATCGCGTTTCACCTCTTTTACACAGAAACTGAACTCCATAGGGCGGCGATGTAATCAGCGACGTTTTTTTACTGTAGACACAGCGCTCTGCTTTACAGGGGGATGAAACATTCGAAACAAAGCACGCAATAATCAGCGTTACCCAAAATGAGTAGAAAGAGGAAGTGATTTTCGATAACGACGTGAAGAGAAAGCACGCATTATACAAGCGTCCCCTTGAAACACGGGCATACGTGTCGAATAGATTGTGTCGTCCTAGCGAATCACGAACAGTTTGCCGATGAGTAAAATGAAGTTAAATCCCGTATTCTAGAACATCCCTTCAATGAACGCTCAACCATGACTTGAGAAAGCCAATTTAATCAGCGTCTCTAGGCAGAACAGGTCACTGCCTATCAACTATAAACTGCGGCGATTCTTTCTTAGGAGGCGCGGTGCCACTTTCAGGCTATAAGTCGCTCGGTGCTGAAATCGATGAAGCGAAGCACGAAATTGGAGTGCAGGCTTGTATAAGAATACTGGCGCCACAGGTGGCCAACCTAACCTTCTACTACACACCTGTCGAAAGTTGAGGACAAATAATATTATGAAAGGCTTATACTATACGGGAGCAGTAGAAAAAATAATTACACAAATCTCCCATTAAAGGGACAATGTGGGGATGCGAAACAGTGCTATAGTGTTCAATTGCGTCTCCATTTGTTGCTTCCATTTGTATAATTACATGCATGCTTCATTTGTGAGTGCAATTGTGTACCTGTTGCGCACCGCTTATTGTGTATCTTTTAGGTACCGCTTATGTTACTCCCCACCCCCCGTTACCAATTTGTGTGTATTAGTGTGTGTGAGCCTGAAAGCGAAAACCCAGCGCCGCTACGAGAGTACAACCGAGCGCGCGCACGCAAGATTCTATACGAGCGCACAGCTGTGGCGGAGAGATAAACGGGAGAGGAGAAACAAAGCGGAGGCAGCACTCTGCCACCTCATCCTCCACGCTTCCTCACGCTCACGCGAGGAGATGAGAGAGTTGGCGCCTGCGCAGTATAGGAGAGCGGACAGTCGCCGCAGGACGGACACAGCCCCAAGTAAACGTTGCTTTCGCATTTAAGAAAACTTACCTCCACCTATAGGACGACTCGAAAGTGAAAGTGACCTCCTTAATTTTCTCCTCAGTCGATGTACTGACCTTCCCTCGCCCCTTTCCGAAGCTTTCTGAACATATATGGTCTCGAATAGCCTCCAGTATTGCAAGCTTTCTGCGGCTCAACTTGCACGTTTTGCACCGCCTTTGACCAAGCAGCGATGCAACGCGGTGACGTCAAAAGACGTCATGCTATGTGACGTGATGGGAAGTTACGGCATCATTACTACACATTTCGGAAATATCTGACGTCATGCGGTTACGCTATTGCATTATGGTGAGTTTTCGCCATTTTCGGGTTCACGCCGACATTCAGTTTTAGCGTTAAATGAGGCATTAACGCTTTCGCCTTAATAAGAGCCACAGGCAGGGTTCCCCCCTTAAGGGGGGAGGGGGCAAAGGTTTCACCCCAGCATCCCCCCCCCACCTACTTAGTCAATGTATGGGGCAGATTTTGTGCCTCCCTCCAACCTTCAGAAGTGATTACGCTATCACTTAGTTGATTACTTCATAGGTGATTACTGCAGGTGAATCGGGGGACCCTGCCCTCCTCGTGCGCGCGTCATGGTGACGAACAGTGGCGTACAGGTTGCACAGCTAATCGTTTAAAAAAAGCTAGATATAGGTACGTACGCCGTAAGGTTAGCATGGGAGCGTATAACTGAAAAATCATGCACTCTATTTAAAACTTATACCATGAAAGCGAATAATGAAAGACTCCTACAGTCCGTTAAAATAAAAGAATAACCTTCAACAGCCAAAGCCTTCTCTCGTCTTAAAGTTTTCTCTATTTTTTTTTGTTCTCTATGTTAACTACACTGCAAATCATTTCACACCCTTAAGGGTGGATTTTTCAATAAATCACCCATCTTACACCTATTATTTCTGCCAAATTTATCCGCACGGGTGTAATTTCTGCAATTCCACCTTTTGTACACCCATTTGTCATTTTTAGGTGCTCTATAGGTTTATGTTTGCAAATTACACCCAAGCGTGTTTTCTTGATTGTTACACCTATCATATATGCATATAGTTTAGAGCATCAACACATATCACATCTCAACGGATGCAATCAAACCGTATGCCAAAGTTCTGGTGAAAATATCGATGTTTTGGCCTTTGTTTTCAATTCCCGTATCATTCGCCAAAATATATCGTGCTATGTATTATATCTATTATACCACCGCCTATTTACATTATTCAGAACATTTCTCACATGTTCAACGACTTAATTCATGGGTTACGCTTTTGGGATTCTTACTAAAAATATTTTGCTGCCGCTCATGTACATTCTTTCCTACTTCTCACAGAGACATCGATAAAAAAGATTAGGTTGCGCTTAAACATAACATGAAACGATTACACATGGTTTTCGACAGGCTATAGCGCGCGCTTTCTCATTTGAAATCACACTAAGTTTTTCGTACCAGAGCTCCTGGTTTATTAAAAACGATACTCTTTCTTGGGGACCTTCGACGCAAAAATTTTGGTCTGTCCGTCTGTCCGCCTGCACATTTGTCTGTTTGTTCATTTTATACGGCATCTGGTACTTGAAACGGCCGACCCCATCCGCAGCGTCCACCAATGTTGCTCAAGATTGAGCGTTCATGCTTGTGCAATTGTCAATTAAAAAGCTATTATTGCGCATGTCTGCGGCACCATTACAACACGTATATATTCTGCATGTGCATATTTTACTAGAAAAAGCATACATAACTAATTTTAAGGACCGTAGCGCTTATCACGCTGCGCTGACCATGCAATTATTGCACGGAACGGGGAGTGTTTCCAACGCTTTTCTAAGACGATACGGTGGTGGCACCTACCGTCGCCTTGCGTTCTACACCTTTTCACCTCTGAGGTGGGCGCGCACACCCGTCTCAGAGCCATGCGGTTTGTTTCTTTTTTCAGAAAACTGCCAGATGACGCTCATGTCTCATTTGTGACGTGACTTGATGCGCTCGTTCGCATCTGCTGCACGCTCGAGGCACTCAAACGCAGTGCCTTTAGAATACCACTCACCGATTTTCTTGCGCACAACACCAAATAAATGTCCTGTTCACTCTCTCCACACGCAAGACTATCGTCTTTCGACGACATTTGCAGAAACATGCAGATACGGGGCCAATTTTTTAATGGGGGTCCACATATTTCCTCACACTGAAGTATTTCGCATCAATGCACAAGTCCCTGATTTATTCAGTGAGTTATATTTAGATCCATGAACATGGATGAGTTCGAATTGAATGTTTGCAGCATTCGCATTGCCGTGGAACTAGGCATGTTTACAAATAACAGGCTAAGCTTACTCTAATGCAGCTGCTGCGCACGCAAGCCGCGCCGCAGGACAAGCTTTGCGCACATCCGCTAAGCACGGGTGAACTCGTACAATGGTATGCACCACTCTGTGGACACTTACTGTTCTTTTTCATATCCTTGATATCAACGCTTACGCGTCACTTAATATACACGTGAACGATCGTAGACAACACTAGTGCAATGTACCCGTGCCACAAGAATGGAGAATAGTTGACTAGTTGCAGCATTGTAATTAATAGCTGTTACTGTGGCGTTACAATGCACTGATAATCGCACATTGCTATGCACACACACAATTTAAGACTTGAAATAAAAGCAAGCGTCATTCATATTTTGTCGGTAAAAAAAGCCTAGTCGCCAGGTTTTTGCTGAATGGCAGAGTTTTATTTAAAAGAAGATAATAGCACAGCGGGGGTGTTGCTAGGATTTATGCATGCAGGGGGATAGAAAGAGAAAAAAAAGGGGGGGCCTGACCCATTTGCATGTACATTTTTACCTGTGGTTGCATACTTAAGAAACCAAATCGGGAGCTTTCATTCTTTTGTGCGAAATGGGCCAAATTCTGACCCGAAAGTAGCACCAATGACACTCAATAGGCTCATACACACGTTCACCTTTCCTCTAAAGTGGTGAAATTAAAACATTCTTTATACTTATCACTGTTCTAGAAAAACGTTGATATGTATATGCCAAGACAGCTTTTTTCGGTTCTAGATTTGCCCCATTTCGAATAAAAAAAGCTCCTCAAATGAACATAAGAAAGGGGTGGAGTTATGTCGAATATAGAACAACCTCCCCGCCGCCCTTCCCTAACTTTTCATTTATATCTATGTTGCACAAATAACAAATTTTTACTCCAAAATGTCGAAAGAACGCCATGATCACGCCTCCCACGGGAAAAGAAAAATGAGCATTACGAAGGCTACGCACTTGTCACCCACACACGTCAGTGGCAAAAAAAAAACGACTTCGAAGCTCTGCAAGCAGATAAATATGTTGTCAAGCATAAAATTTACACTATATTTTGGAGGCTTGACATAGCTTGGAAATTATATCAAAAAACGGTGCTGCTATGAATTTCGGTTTCGGTTTTGAGGTCTCGGGGCAACTGCGCATCGCCATCGTCAACAGGCAGACTTTGAATTGGGTGGTAACATGTCGTATGCGTGTCTGCTGCAGGCTGACGGTGGTTTATTATTTTACTATTCACTTGCTTTGTCCAGGATGTGTACTTACACGGCTTGCACAGTTCAACTCGCGCTTACAGTAGGTACAGTACGAGTCACTGCAATCTGTGGCGCGTTGGCAAGTACAAAACAACTTCGGTGCGGCGGAGTGTGTCTCCTCTGTCAACGGCTTTCGTTGAAGCTTGTGCACGCCGCAAGCAGAGTGTTTCCGATCAAGCAATCAGCGGAGTGTACGCTGGGAGCTACATGAAGAACGCTTTTGGATTTCGTGCTATTGCGGAAAAGGTAAGCTTTCGTGCATGCGAACAACGAAGTGCAAAAGTGCGTGCCTGCCTGCCTGCCTGCCAACTCCCGATTTGCCCGCGATACTCGTCATTGCAGGAAGCGACCCTCTCTTGGCGCCGGCGTGACCTTCGCTCGCTGTGTGCTTATCAGCTGCGATGTCTCAACAGTCGCAGCGTTCGTGAACCTCGCTGTCGCGCATGGTTAAAGAAAACGGGGGGATGTGCCGCGCGCAGATAGACCTTACGGCATGCGGCAGCGGGTGAAAAATGGTGGGGGGGGGGGGTGAGCACGCCGAGGTGGGCGAAAGAGATGGCATAATAATAATAATAATAATAATAATAAAACGAATCAGATCAATAGTAAAGGAGGCGCTAGTTGTCAGTTAGCGGGACTACAGTGGACAAATAGGGCGCGTTTATTACGCGGGAGAAAAAAATCCAGATTTCAGTGACTGAACACAGGAGTGCGTTTTTAATGCGAGTAAATACGCTATTTAAATCAAGAATCCAAAAATACTTAAAATTTGTATCAGTATCCCTTTGATGCTTGCGCTTTGCAGTGACGTGACATGTGTTTTGTTACGAATTGTGCAGCTAACCAAAAAATTTAGATGTACCTTGTTTGGTCAGCGATTTGCGCTTCTTATGCCTTGTTAGGTTTGTTTATATTTATACTAGTATATCGTAGATAATCAGGATATAGAAATATTGATGTGTTTTAATAAGGGATTGAACAGCCACACTCAATTGCGCACATCTTTTTGCATTTTCGCACCATTGTAGTGCGGCACATAGAATATTGTAGAATAGAATATTTCTGTATACTTTGGTGTAGGGTTTTGGTGCTGTGGTTACATATGAAAGCTTAGCCAAAGTGTACCAACAAACACCCACAAAAAACTTTCAGTTAAGCTGATACAGCACACATGATAATGGTGTAGGCATAGTTAGCCACTAAAGAACACGCTCGCGAAAAACGAAATGAGGATGGCGACACAGGTGGCTGTAAATGAAAGCAGGCAGATCTAACAGTTCTTGTCTGTTTCATGCATTTTGTCTGTGCAGGTTTCATCCTTATGAATGAAAACACACTGATCCAACTTATAAGCCCTCCATGCATATATTCCTGTTAGCTACTTCTCCAATAAGTCGTGCATTTTTTTAATTATACATATTTATAGTCCAGCAGTTCAGAGCTTATTGAGCATATATTTAACTTACTTGTGATACATTATCTGTTGCATGGCTGTTTTTATGAATTAAAAGAAAAATCAACTGCGAATTACCTGCTTACGCATGCACTCGAAGAATAAGATTAGCACGTCTTATTGATTTTTTAAAGTAGTCAGTTTTACTCAAGGGCTAGAGTAATCATCTTGTTGACCAATAAGCAACCTGTGAAAGACATATTATAAAATTATCCAGTACACCAAATTTATGTAACTGGAGAATAAATATAGAGGTGAGCTTCCACAAATACACAGTGCTGTGTTTCCAGCAGCAGTTGTCATTTAACAAGTGCTGTTGATCCTTTCAGATTGGGGCTTGCTCGATGTTTTACACTAGTTTCACACAGTAGATTGTACGTCAGTGATGAGTACATGTCTACAAAACGATACTTCAAAGTAAATGATAAATATTGCTACTTTTCTGTCTTAATGGGTTTATATAATTTTTTGTATCACCCATTGTACTGGCCTATTGGTTAGTGTATTCTAGCTAAGCAAGAATACTTGGTATAAACACTGAAATGTGAGCATCCCAGTATATTTCAAACTTCGTGGTAGGTGCATGATTCAAGAGAGAAGCACTTTTTCACCACCACCATGATGTAGACTCAAACATGGCACTTGCACTCGTACTTTAATATGCACAGATGCTTGTAAATGTAAAAGTGAATAGTGGTAAAGCTGAAGGTGGGGAAGCTGGACTTTTTTATTATATGACACATCATAATGAGGTTCTGATTCTTCCCAGTATTTTTTAAATGCTTAGTTGAATGTTGCGCATCTCTTAAATGCAGAATGTTGAAAGGAAAGCACACTACGTCTTCTACGATGGACTGGGTGCTGACGATGCAGTGCACTCTTCATCACAACATGAAAGCAGCTGTTCCGGGCTCACGACCTCACTCAAGGGTTGCAGCAGTGGTGGACGCTACTCATAGGGTGCACCAAATATCTTGTGCATTTCAGGAACATTCCTCTGATGGGAAGGCTTCATCTCAAGCTATGTGTTCTATATACCTATTTTTTTTCCAATATGAGTATCAGTTTGCCATCAGATTAACAGCAGTGCATGTAGAAAACTGTGTACAATGCATAATGTTAGAGTTGTATGATAAACTGGAGACGGCCTAGATGTCTCCAGCTTAAAAGGTTGATTCACTAATGGGTCATTCCACGCCAAACATCCCAGATATTTTAGCGACCATCTCAAATGTATTCGAAAAAATTGTAACGATTTACTGCATCGAAAACAGTGAAACAGTAATATATTTCTGAAAGAAAAATTTTTTGGTCACGTAGTTGCCTTATGAACTTACCGGAATGTCGTTTTATTCTTGTTTGTGCAAAATTTTCTTTTGAAAGTACTGCTCCTTGCTTCTATACCAAAATTTGTCTATATGTTAAGTACAAGTTCATGTGTAAAGTGTTTGAAGCGCAGTAATATTAGTGCAGTTTCACTGGCACATACGCCTCCAAGACTAACAAAGTGCTTGATACGGCTGGTTGGTGCTGTATGGTAGACAAAGAAAGTGCTTAACAGCGCAAAGGACAAGAAGGGAAAGAAGAGACGAGCTGAGCCCTGAACAAACAACCAAAGTTTATTGCAAACCAACTGCAATATATAGAAAACAGAATCTGCGCATAACCACGCACCATAAGCAGAATCCCACATACATGCACCATACAGCCTACCTTATCAACAAGTGGTCATATAAGTGAACCCCAGATAACTAACTTCACAGCAGTTAAGAAAAATTGAGGGTACGCTAACACAGTAAGCACAAGTTGTTGAATGTGGAAGGCTTCACTAATCTCGTGATCGCGCCGATTTTTATATCCCCCCATGATCAAACACTTTTCAAGAAATGGCTGACAACAAGACTTATTACAATGGTCTGCCAAGTGGCTAGGAAGAGAACCTTTTAGAGAGTTAGCGTGCTCCCTCAACCGATCATTTATACATTGCCCTGTTTGGCCAATGTAACCGTGCCCAAAAGTAAAAAAAATATCTTGTAGAGAATCGCTAAAACACATTCAACATGGCACGTAGCGTGTTTCTTAGTGCATGCTTCTTTCTTAGGTCCTTCGCTGTTGACCCAGCGACATAGCCCAGCGAGTTTATCGCGTGCGCAGAACACAACCCTTTTACCTATTTTGCCAGTGACCTTCTTTAGCCTTCGGGAAACTTCGTGTACGTAGGGAATAACAGTCTTGCTAGAATGAGGCTTGTTAAGTTAGCTGTTACTTTGTCTCTTATCAGGCACTCTTAGTGACGTTAGGAGAGTCTCGGCAATAGAAGTTAGCTCGGGATTAGAAAAGCCTGCTTGTTGAAGGCGGTGAACTTGGAGCGAGAAAGTGCACTCTATCTGGCGGTGACAAGAGCCAGTTAGAATTGCCTTTAGGCAGAAAAAAGCGATGCTTCACTTGACTAGCTTAGAATGGGCGGACCTAAAAAGTAGGTTATTTCTTGAGCATGGCTCGTACCGCCAATATACATGATCAACAAAAAAAAAAAGCATTTCGAATTGTAGACATCGTAGGGTGTCGTCACAAATAAACTCCGACGTTATATCTAGTTTCTTCATTTCACGCCCGAAAACGTCAAATATCTCGTGGGTGGTTCGCCGAGGGTCAGATTGATCGATGCGGTAAAACACTAAAAAGTCGTCAACGTAGCCGAACACTTTAACTGTACTCGTGTGATCGAAGTTAGCCATGAGACTTCTTTCATACCGCATGAGTAAAAGGTAACAAAGAACCGGTGCTAAACATCAGCCAATGCACACATCTGCACTGGGGAGATATTTGACGTTTTTCAGCGTGAAATGAAGAAACTGCAACTAAAGTCGGAGTTTAATTCATGACGACAAGTTACAATGCCTATACTTGAAAATGCTTTTTTTTGGTTGACCATGTATATTGGCGGTACGAACCTTGCTCAAGAATAAGCCTTCTTTTTACGCCCACCCATTCTAAGCTAGTCAAGTGAAGCATCGCTTTTTCTTGCCTAAAGGCAATTCTAACTGGCTCTTGTCACCGCCAGATAGAGTGCAGTTTCTCGCTCTAATTTCACCGCCTTCAACAAGCAGGCTTTTTTAATCCTCTGCGAACTTCTATTGTCGAGACTCTCCTAACGTCACTAAGATTGCCTGATAAGACACAAAGCAACAGCTAACTCAACAAGCCTCATTCTAGCAAGGCTGTTATTCCCTACGTACACGAAGTTTCTCATAGGCTAAAGAAGGTCGCTGGAAAAGGTGCCGGCTCCAGTGTGTGACACCAATGATCGTCTGCGCAGCGCGTCGAGTTGCGCACACACCGGCGGCGAGGCGCGCGCAGCGGCGGCGGAGCATCATTGCGCATGCGCAGACCAGTGCCACGCGAAATTGGCTCATCGAGGCCAGTGTAGCTAACGCTACAAAATAGTGTAAGAGTTGCGTTCTGCGCACGCGACAAGCTCGCTGGCCTATGTCGCAGGGTCAACAGTGAAGGACCTAAGAAAGAAGCAGGCACTAAGAAACACGCTATGTGCCATGTTGAATGTGTTCTAGCGATTTTCTACAAGATATTATTTACTTGTGGACATTGGCCAAACAGGGCGATGCATGAATGATCGGTTGATGGAGCACGCTAAATCTCTAAAAGGTTTCCTTCCCAGCCACTTGGCAGACCATTGTAATAAGTCTTGTTGTCAGCCGATTCTTGACAAGTGTTTGATCACGGGGGATATAAAAATCGGCGCAAGCACGAGATTAGTGAGGCCTTCTATATTCAACAACTTGGTGCTTCCTGTGTTTGTGTACCCTCAATTTTTCTTAACTGCTGTAAAGTTAGTTATCTGGGGTCCACTTATATGACTGGTTGTTGATAAGGTAGGCCGTATGGTGCATGTATGTGCAATTCAGCTTATGGTGTGTGGTTATGTGCAGATTCTGTTTTCTATATATTGCAGTTGGTTTGCAATAAACTTTGATTGTATGTTCAGGGCTCTGTTCTCGTGTCTTCTTTTCCTTCTTGTTGTTTGCACTGTTAAACACTTTCTTCATCTACCACGCCTTCAAGAACTTAGCCAAAATGTGTTATATTTGCATTTTTCTATTGTAATACTGCACTTTCAATGAATGTCTGAGTAATGAATAATAACTACACAAAAGGTATATTTTGAGGAAATAATATTATGAGACCTCTTAAACTGCTAAACATTACGACAAAAAATTACAAATTTCGCAGAATCGTCATTTTCGTCTGTATTGAGAGGCGATTTCCACTGTCGAGTGGTCCAAATAAATATGACCTTCAAACCTAAATCAAAAGGAAAAAAAGGTATTTTCATATGCCAATTGTTTTCATTACATATTTTTGTTTTAAGGAAGAAAATAAGTTTTGAACTTTCCCTTTTATGAAAATAGGAAATTTCAAAGCGGCAGCTGTCGTATGACCAAATGGGAAGATAGGCGCCAATGGGAATGCTAAAAAATATTTTCTTCCCTAAAACAAAAAATGTAATAATGGTATATGAAAAGAACTGTTTATTTGCTTTCAATTTATGTTTAAAGGTAATTTTTAGTTGAGCCACCACATGGCGTAATCGCATCTCAATATGGACAAAAATTACGATTTTGTAAGATTTATTTCTTTTCATAACGTTTACCAGCTTGAGAGGTCTCAAATATTTTTTTCATCAAAATGTACCTTGTGTGGAGTAAGTATTCACTACTCAGATATTCATACAAGCTGCAGTATTGCAATAAAAAAATTGTAAACATAACACATTTTGGATTAATTCTTGGAAGCAAATATGCCAGTATAATTGCAATAATATTACTGAGCTTCAAGCACCTTACACAAGAACCTTAACTCAACATGTAGGCCAAGTTTGCTATAGAACGTACTTTTGAAATAAATTTTTTCACAAACACCCAAACGACATTCCGGAAAGTTCCGAAGGCAACCACGTGACCGAACATTTTTTCTCTGTGAAATATCCTACCGTTTCACTGCTTTCAATACAGTTAATCAGCACAATATTTTTCTAATGCATTTGAGATGGTCGCCAAAATGGCTGGGCGTTTGGCATGAAATTACCCAAACAGCATGTCATGAGCACAGAAAAAGGTCCTATGCTTATTAAGCCCTTTATATACCAAGAAATATATTGAAAGTGCCTCCTCTGAGGCACTGTATAACGCTGCTCTTTTTCACAGTTCTAAGGCGGCTGCATGTGCTGTTGTTGTTTACATGTGCAGCAGTGCCGTTCATATCTAGTAGAACTCGCTGTTGGGATAGTTGGTGCATGTTTGCATTACAAATTTGTCAATTTTGCGCCAAAATGACGACCACACAAACAAAGAATACACATAAACGGGATGGGCACTCACTTGCGATTGTTTATTTCTTGAGGAAACAGGCTGATATAAACCCACTTGTTCGTCAACGCATGTGCAATCTACTTGGGCCGTCCCTTACCTAATCACGCTATAGGACACATGATCGCTAGTTACCGTGCTTCCAGCTCATACAAGATGAGTGAAGTATTGCTACCGCAATTGATACCCCGTTTCTTTTGTGAAAGCCCTTCGAAATTGCTCTTGGTGTAACCACATGAAGAGACATGCGCTCTTGAACGGGCACCGTCGTTATTCTTTGCCGTATGGGCATGTTCCCTCGCTCGATCATTGACGCAGCGCCTCATCGTCTGGCTAACATGTCTCTTTCTGCACGATAGGGGTATTTTGTAAACCACTTCAGTGGCAGACTTCGCGAATGGCCACGCTTGCTTCTTTTTACAGCCTTTCAGCTGCTCAGGATGATTTCTAGCGATGCACTGGCGCAACTTTGCTAGTTTGTTAGGGGCACGAACTCCATCAGTACTTCATGCCGACTCGCCACCTTTTTAAGGTTGTGTGTATGAATATATGCTATATTATGAATATATGCTACAAACAGCTGCTAGTGAGCACCCGTCCTGCCCATGTGTTTTCTTTGTGTGATCGTTGTTTTCTCGCGAAATTGACTATTCAATTCAGGCATTCATGTCTATTTACAGCACATGTTTAATGTCTGTAGCACAATATTACATGCTATTTTCGTATTCTATTTGCATGTTCAAGAGGACAGCAGCCACGCCAATTGTGTCAATTGGATACAATTTCCTAATTTTGCACAAAACCATTATGAAATGCCCAACCAGCTTCAATTATTTCTCAGTATTGTTAATTTTATCAAGAAACATAAAATCCATTATTCAACGTAAGTTTGTGCATCACCATCCAATTGATTGATGTGTGCAGTTTAATGTCCTAAAGCCACCATTTGATTCTGAGACGCCTTAGGGGAGGGCTCCAGAAATTTCGGCCGCCTGGGGTTCTTGTGCACCCAAATCTAAGCAAATGGGTCTACAGCATTTTCGCCGGCATGAAAACTGCAGCTGAGTACCTTGGCGACTAAACCATCGAGGCGAATTCATCATAATCCAATCTAATACAGATGCGCCAACCGCATTTATAACTTTTAATTGACTATATTCTTACCTCACAGCAAAAGAAAAAAGTACAACGGTTTAAAAGAAAGTTCTCCCCCCTTTTCTATGACGTCCAAAACGCTTTTTAAGTCGCTTTTGCCAGAGTACGCTTTCGCTGTGGGGAAAAGTGTTTTATGATTTGGAAGTGGCTACTAATACTCGCTGTCACAGGGCACAAAATATTTTTTCCCTATATTACTCTGCCATGCAGATGCCATTCAATAACGAGTACTAGTATGAGTGCTGGCCGCCTTTCAGAGTGATTTATGAGCTTTTGCAGCCTTAAGCGACAATAAAGAAAATCGTATACGACTTTTTTCTTTTCGCCACCCCCTTGAGCTCCTCCTTAACGAATATCTGGAATTTCTTGGTCGCCTGTCAAACAGTTTGACATGCTCGGCAAATACTACTGTGAGTTTTACCCCCGTATTTTAGAACGTCCCTTCACTAAATGCTTTGCCTTGACTTGAGAAAATTGATTCCAGCGCAGTCTCTAGGCAGAGTAAGTCACCCAATATCAGTGATAATCTGCAGCGATTCTCGAGAAACGCAGCATCATTTTTAGACAAGCGGTGGCGCTGTGCTCAGCTTGTTCAAATAAGGACGAGATTCGAGTCGAGGAGCGTTCGTAAATAGGGAGGTTAGCATTGTTTGCACTGTGGGACAGTTCAAGAGTGCTTTTATTGGAATAGCTGCGCTCTCGTATATTTTGAATGAATTAGCAGATGTCAAATAAGTTCTACATATATTTTTCCTTTTGTGTGATTCAGTCTAATTTATTGTACTACTGTAAATATGGAGCCCCACCGCGGTGGTCTAGGGGCTATGGTACTAGGCTGCTGACCCCCAGGTCGCGGGATCGAATCACGGCTGCGGTGGCTGCACTTCCGATGGAGGCAGAAACGCTGTAGGCCCGCGGGCTCAGATTTCGGTGCATGTTAAAGAACCCCCAGGTGGTCGAAATTTCCGGAGCCCTCCACTACGACGTTTCTCATAACCATATGGTGGTTTTGGGACGCTATACTGCACATATCAATCAATGCTGTAAATATTGAATATCAGGCTCAAAAATGCTGCGCTTTTCTTCCTGGAAAAGGAAGATATGATGCTCCAAAATATTGCTCAAGATGATAGCTTGGCTGCTTCACCTCTGCTAGCTGTAAGTGGTTACTTTTTCACCCTGCTTTTGTGTGTCCATTTTATGTTCTTTGATGTTGCATTGTTTCAGGGAGACATATGTGATGCGCTTGATATTTTACATCTTCAAATCATTATTCTGCATGGTTAATATCTAGTGACACTGTTAACTATTGTAACTTTGCCTATTGTTTTCACTCCTGTATTATTGTTTCTCCAGTATTATGAATGTCTGAAAACACAAGGGTTATTGTGAAATGAAAATGCCATTTTAAGACTGTTTTGTCATTACATTCATTAGGATATCACTAGCCTTGCATAATATGCATAAGGCATGCCACAACACATATAAACTGTGGCGTATCAATGAGGCAATTGTAGTGTGCATTGATATATTATTTCAGTATATTGGAGGAATAAGGCATGCTGCATTGCACTACTCTTCTTGCTGTTTGTATGCTTCACTGCACTGTGCTTTTGTGCTGCATTGAAGCGTGTTAAAATTAGTTCTTCTTTTTTAAGTGCAAATATAGGCTCTTCTGTTGTACTTTGATATGCATGCATCGGTAGTTAGAGCTCCATGCCGTACCATTGATGTCTTATTTTCGGTCTTTTGTAGCAAATGGCATTCTGTTCTGCACAATTGAAAAAGGCTTTTGATTAAGGTACAACTTGTCTCTGAAGCCTGTATGTGCTCTGTGTCTAATAAAATAAAGCTTGATTTCATTTTGCACTATGGAATGACTTTGTGAACGTTCTGTTATGTGTGACAGCTCATTTTGAGTGATGCCTTCGCATTCAGCTAGGATTACATGTTATATGTGAGAGCCTTATATGCCGTGCTTCATATATGCACCATAAAAGCTGTGCTAGGGCCAGGATTACCACACTGTGGCAGGAGCCACTACAATAGGACATCTGCACATGAATGGTACGGGTAAGCTTTCACGTGCTTCCACAGGGGCCTACTGGAAAGGGGTAACACTCGAATCATGGTATTTTTCGCATGGGTGTTGGGGCATTATTCAGCATGAACACCCCCACACCCTTTTTGCTGTTTGGGAGAATTACACCCTTACACTACTTTTGTTTTTAAGGGTGTTAGGGTGTCAGCAATATTACACCCTTACGCCCTTAAGATTATTTGGGTGTACATTCGCTTTTACACCCTCACTCCCTTAAGGCCACTTGGGTGTACATTTGCTTTTACACCCCAAAAAATGTTTGTGCCATAGGTGTAAATTCGGAAATCCGCCCACGGTAATAGGTGTAGTCCTGCTTGATACACCCATTTCGTGGGGTGTGGGGTGTGAGTTATAGACACTATAAAACACCTATATGGGTGTAATTTGGTTTACAGTGTACGCTCAAAACTGGCGCGTGGCAAGTGGCTATTGGCGGGAAACTTTCCCCAGCTTTGGATTCCCGTTTACAGAGTTTTCAAACGAGCGCCCCTTAATCTTGACCTGTCTCTCA